>CALSFV010000441.1:0-141192 GCA_943737045.1 Parapristionchus giblindavisi
GGTCTGGTTTTCACAAAATGTGCTCGTGTTTTCTAAAAAAAATTACAAAATTCGGTCAGGTATAAACAAAACCAAAAATGTGTTCAGGCTTGGTTGTTTGCGATGTTCTTTTCGACGTATGGTCTACGAATGGACTCTAGTGGATAATCGTTATTTATCATTTTACTTGGGTTATTTTGGAATGCTGCCGCCGTACCAAATAGGAGTGGTAGATCAAGAGGTCGACCATAATTTCTCTCTTTTTTCAATGGGAATCGGCTCTCTTTTGGGGCTCATCTCGACTGTAATTCCTATCAAGTCGAGAGACAGAAATGGGGGTGAGGTAGAGAGGGAAAGAAAGTGAGAGATCACAAGAGGGAATAGGGTGGACGAGAAATTGAGGCTATTCCGAGCGCCTCAAAAATCTGTCTGTCTGCGTCTCTTCTTTAGCACACTATTTCTCTCTATCTCACCCATAATTTTTCAAAACACCGCACGAGTGATTTTATGGTCGAGATATTTAGAGTTGACCCGGTTGACTGAGCGTGACACAATGTAATATACTGTAACTCCACATTGTCATCCCGCAAGTCT
This sequence comes from Parapristionchus giblindavisi, assembly GCA_943737045.1. Taxonomy (NCBI): domain Eukaryota; kingdom Metazoa; phylum Nematoda; class Chromadorea; order Rhabditida; family Diplogasteridae; genus Parapristionchus; species Parapristionchus giblindavisi. Next base: position 574 of record CALSFV010000441.1, read on the forward strand.
CCGCTCCTTTTATGCTATTGTTTAGATTATTGTTATGTGTAATTGTTTTGTTTAATTGTTTCATATTACATTTTGTATGAATCGATACTATAGTCCATTGTTCTTTACCTTTTCACGATCGTTCATCGTTCATTTCACCGATTATTTAATTTAATTTAATGTAATTTAAGGATCTTTTACGTGCACTACCTTCGATGCTTCTCGACAATTGAACATTGATGAATGAAGAATTAAAGGTACGGTAATTATTAATCATCAATATTTTTCATTTTACTTATTTATTTATAATTATTTAAATTTCTAGATTCGTTTGTACGTTGGTTCAAGGACAACGGTAGAAGAATGGAAGATGAACCAGCAAAAATGATTAGATGGATCTTTTTCATGGATGGATGGATGGAGAATGATTTTTGAAGTATTCATTATAGATATTGTGTTCATCGACTATTATCATTGTTTTGTATTAACGAAACTCTCATAGGTATTGTTGAATCCCCCTTCCCCTTCCTTTTCATATCACCCTTTTTTCGCTATCTTTATTGAGCTTCATATCATTTGGAACATTTTCATAACATTACTCATATTCGATTTTTTTTTCTTTTCAAAAATTCACTATTTAGTTCTCTCATCTAATTAATCTTCATTTCCTCCATTTTCTGCATTTTGTTCATCACTTGTTTTAATTTTCATTATCCCATAATTCCTGTTCAATCGCTCATCGATCAGTTTTGTGCCACTTCCCTGTTTGATCTATTTCCGCTATCATGTCGACTACAAATAAAGGCCTTCCTATCTCACTTATCGATTGACTCAGAGAGGGGAGACAGATTTTAGGGTCGACCTATTTGGTACGGCGGCTGAAACGAGAATTTGCATGGTTATTTGCTGGTGCGAGTCTGATTGTGAGTATTGTGTATGGCCTTGGCCTCACCCATAACGACGATCGCCGTCGCTTAACAGTATCCTGTATGAGGCATCACTGGAAGCGGTGGCACGGGCGTCAACGCGAACTGTTCAGCGTCTGGCGCGGCATCTGGCAGTCAGACAGGTGGAGCCGGAGACAAAAGCAAAGGCGCTGGTGATGCGGGAGATGCTGGAAGCAGCAATAAGAAGGCGGCGGAGAAGTGAGTAGATATGGATTTGGTCGCTGTCGCTTAACAGTATCCTGTCTCAGGCATCACTGGAAGCGGCGTCGCTGGCGGTTTCATAGTTTATGTATTTATTTATTGATCATACAACATTTGAACAACACTAACATAATAAGGAGAGCGGGTCACAGTGTTCTGAGGGCTAGCCAAACGAGCTAGCCCCACCCCCTTGTTACAGTACCCTGTTCACACCACCAAGTTCATTTGCATAAGTTTCTACATATTCAAATCAATTTTATCAAATACATTGGGAATAAAACAAAGCGTGCCAGAGTTGCGTCAAGTGCTTTAAATAACACTTGCGCGAGACTCTGCCGAAATAACACGTATAACAATCTTTATAGAGGATAGCGTGAAAAATTCAATAGATTAGAAGAATCAATGGAGACAAATAAAAAACCATAGCATAGAGTGTGAACAAAAGAAAGACAAATAAATAACACTGTTATTTAATACAATATAATCATGGAAAATGAATCTTCTTCCATTGTGACTGTCTGTCACGCGCTCAAGTCACGCTGTTATGAAGCTTGTAGATGATGCGGCCCTCCTAGACGTCGGATACGGTAGAACTAAATGAAACCGATTAGTAACAATACCGCAACCTATAGTATCTACAAAATACAGTACATCCTACAGTATCTACAGTAATAACCCTGCTTCCTACAGTATCTACAGTAGTATCTCATTCGGAACTATCGTACCTGAAGTTGTCGTGGTCGTGCATCATTTCGGAAGCGGAATTGGCAACGGCGATGAACCCATAACGATTCCCATCTCGGCCGTCTTGAGAGCGGGCGCGAATCACAGTTAGCGATCTAGAATATCGAATTGATTTTATATTCAATTATTGATTGTTTTAGGCCTATTCTTTAATTTGAAAAAAATAAATCACATATCCGTGGGTATTCAACAATTTTGTGAGAGGGCTCGACACGAGCAAAAAGACTAGCGGGTCTGCAATATCAACCCTTGAGAATATAGTAATAACCCATTAGCCTACCATTCCAGTTGTATCTTCGCCCTCGGTGATTAGGCCGATTCTTGTCCCGATTCTTCTCGCGGATCGAGTCCATCACCTGTAGATTTAATATTATATTAACAATATTGATTTTCATTGAAATTATTAAAGAACTTCTATATTCTATTATATTTCTATACTATATCTACTATTACCGCCACCTCTTATACTCTCTAGCTACGGGAGCAGAGGTTGCTTAATCGAGTAGCGAGAAAAATGCCAAAAAATTCTTCCAGGATTATCTTGATTTACTGCATAGAGATATATGGGTTTATGCTAAACTAGCCGTGCATGGCTGAGCTGTCCTACCCCAAACAATTATACTAGTGAAAAAGACGAAATCCTTACCTTGTAGAACTTTCTAAGCTCCTGCTTTTGGGTCTGGTCGATAACCGTCAGAACAAGGGCGACGTTCTTGCGGACAAATCTGATCTTGGGGAGCTTTGAAGCAGCTCCACCGGTAACCTTAGATACCTGGAAATGAACTGATGAGGATCTAGTAGATTGAATATAGACTAATACTTTTCTATGCGTGTTCTTTCCAACCATCAACGTTCAAGTAGAACTAGGAAACGACAAGAAAAATCCCGGGAAAAAAACCGTCATTCACAAAAATATATGTAATAGTACCTTTAGGCTCGGAAGGGGCGATCAAAACATTGGGATCTCTTCGAAGATGAAGCTTCTTGCCGGAATCGAAATCTAGCAGCTGCAATAAAAGAACCTAATACAGTTTATCGTTAAAAATTACGCAATATTTTTGAACCAACAAGGAGTCTCTTTTACCTTAAGGTGGCGACGAGAAATGAGTTATACAGGGTTGGGCTGAAAAAATTTCCGTTACCGATTATTTACCGGTCAACCATTTCCGCCCATCCCTGGAGTTATAGCTCATTTGAAAGCCCTTTTTCTGTAGATTAAGAATATGTGCTTAAAATGCAAAAGAGGTCTGTGCTTGCTGTGCTGTGCTTGCGCTGTCTTAAAGCTTGTCAAATTTAGAGCAATTTCCGTCCCGCAATGATGCGTGCGCTGGTGGGCGAGTTATCTCTCAAGGCTAGTATAGACACAGATGTAAAGAGGAATTATTACGACGATATCTCTGACGAAGTTGGTTTGGTTAGACAGACGAAAGATGGTAAACAACACTGTGAAACTACTGCAAAAGAATGAATGTTTACTACTGCCGGTTCAAGTGCATTTTCGTCGACGCGTGCTACTGACTATTGGTATTTCACTCGGAAACGGAGAATGAGGACCAATAGCTAACTGTACCACCACTAGCTTGCAGAAATAACACGGAGAACTCGCCCACCAGTGCGCGCATCATTTGCGTATCACTGTGGGGTGGGAAATGCTCTAAAATTGACAAGCTTTAAGTACTCTTATAACTCATCTCTCATCGCCACGTTAAGGTAAAAGAGGCTCATTGTAAGAATAGAAGACAGTCAAGAGACAGAAAGCATACTTGCTTGGAAAAAATTCCATTCTCTGCTATTGAAGGGATAGGTTGCTGCAATGATTTATTAAGAGATATAAAAGTGGATCTCTCGACCACGTACAAGGAAGACAAACAACATAGAATCGTAACGAACACATTTTATCGCACACAAAAACCAATTTACAGAACATTTAGTAACGGGGCAACCAGTCCCATGGGCAATCACGCAGTGGCACATACAAGACGTACCAAGAGGATCCTAAAAACGATAAACATTAATTACAACGCGAAAAAACGAGAGAGAGCAAAAAAGTAAATTAGAACTAATTTACTCACCCAGCAGCTTCTTCTCCTAAGCGCAGTTTGCCTCCATTCTTCGATACAAGATCCTGCAACGAGAAAACATTGATTTAAACGAAAAAATAAAACAAACAATAACAAAAATAACATTTTAAACGAAAATAATAATACAAAAATTCGACAACGTCATCATGTCGTCCGGATCCGCATCCGGCTTTTTCAGAAAAATACCCTGAAAAATCCGCGTGAGACACTACTTTCTTTAAAAAAATTGGGAAACGTCGCCATTTTCGTTTGCGAAAATTTTTCCCTTACACTAGAACATTGTGGGGTGGTGCACGTTAGTTCGGCCTCTGTAATAGCGTGGCAACGAGGGAGGAAGTGCGAATCCCCTTTTCGTGAGTTGGATGATATATAAAGAGGGCAAGGCGGATACCAGGCGGGATTGGTGAGCTGCATTAGAGAGGGTGTGCGTGCGAGGAGGCATCCAATCTCCGTAACACTCTCCGCCGCGCGATCAAACCTGAGGTGCGCCGCTCTTATTAATGAACTATCGTCTCATTATTATGAAAACACACCAAACCGCACACCACAGAGTTGGAAAAGTCGCCTCAGCATTTCTGTTGCCCCGCTATTCCCATCTCTCTCCCATTTTGAACTAACAAAATTTGGGTGAGACATTTGAGTGGGTCGGAGGATGGTAGGAATGCAGATATAGTCCCATCCTCCGCTTACCTCCACGCTTACCTCCACGATTTGCCATAAAGACCAAATGTAGACTTTCATATGTAGATCAATGATCTAACGTGATTAACCAACTTTATGTGGTGCTAACAATTAGCTAAACTCGCAGTATTGCGATTTGCGCAATTGCGCAATATTTTTGAATTTGATGAAACAAGAAACTAGCGGCAATGAACCGGATTCTATCGCTAATACAAAAAGCGCAGTTTAGCTAAAATGAAATCACGAATATAAAAAAGGAAAAAGGATGCAATTGAAGTTTTTTCATGAACAAAGATTTTCAAACCGAGTGCGTTATTAAACTTTTCCCCAGTTGTTTGTGAGAGGATTTCCTGAAAGGTAAGCACGTAATGACCCAAAGACGTAAGTTCACGACTTGTCATAATGGTACTAACTTATCAAAGCTGAAAAACTTAAAAATCTTACCAACCACCGTGCGATGAGATCCCTACGGCGACGTCACTACTCTAGAAGCACGGACCAATTGCGGAGCTTAGTCCCCGGAAACTCCGTGCCTATCACTAGGGGCAGCGCAATCTGAAGGGGGGGGGGGGTAGCAATGCTCCTCTGAAGAGAGGAGGTCAGAATGACCGGAAGCACGAGCTAATGGAACCTTTATAGACAGGCTGAGCTGCCTAGAAAAGTTCCTTTAGATTATCGATTTTCGTTGGTTGCCAAGACGACCCATTTCAATGCCCGCTTCGTACTGATTGATTTAAGATATTGAGTGCAGTACCCTCGCCGCCCGCCTGCCTTGTCTGCTGTCGATCCTCTTCTTGATCTTTGATCTTTGATCTTTGATCTCTGACTATAATTATCGTACCTGTAGATAGGTACTCTGACAGCCTTGGCACGTCTGCATTGATTGAATTGTCGCAGAAGTTCGCGATCCGAGATTGATCTGAATGGAATGATCTTTGATCTTTGATCTTTGAATACATGCAGTCTTTGATATATCCTGAAGATTATGATTTCATCTGTAATGAATCTCTTCATAAAACGCGCTGAGAAAAATCAAAAACTTTTCCGGAAATTTTTCTGAATTTTTCCGGGGTTGACATAGCGTTCTGTAATTGTTTTATGTTTTGCCCAAATAAGTTTCAAAAGAGGGTGAAAATATCGAGCGAGAACAATGTGGCAATTACAATTTGCCATTCTCCGCAACAATAAACAAAATCTAACAGTGAAGACAACGTGTTCGTCTTTGATGGAAAGAGCGACGAAATCTCCGGATGATTGACTTCCTCCGCAAGGCAGATTAATAATAATAATTATAATAATATTTATCATTTCTTAAGGGGATACCACTTTAGCGGACATTGAAGTGGTTGTCCGTTCTTGCGGTGCCACTGATTTCATCGCTGCGAAGCCATTTCTGAACATTGATTACGGTATAAAATAATCGATAGTATTCCATCAGAGAATTGATCGTAGCTACCATACCCGAATGTATCTCTTAAAACCACCGTATATCTCAACATAAAAATTTCACAAAAATCGAAAACCTGACAGCATTTTGCCTGTGTGTAGATCGGAATAGACTAAAAGATGAACTGAAGTCCGAATGAAATAGAGATTTTAACGATAATTATGAAACGTCGAAGTTGCATGTGTTTATATCATCTGCTATAATTTGAGATTTAAATCTTCTTATAAAAGTATGTATTAAAGGGAGCGTAACCTCACTCATAGTCAATGGTCTCTTCGACGCGCAATGCTTTCTCGGTGATTAGATAACAGATAAATAGTGTGCGCAATGAAGAGGCCATCTCTGGTATTTTGCCACTTAAAGTCTACTTAAACTTTCCCACTTTAAGTAGACTTTAAGTAAACTTAAAGTGAGACGTAAGTCTACTTAAAGTGGTGTGGTATACTGTAATGCATTTCGTCAAATGTTCTTTCACTTAAAGTTTACTTAAAGTCTACTTAAAGTCTGTGACGTAGTTTAAGTAGACTTTAAGTGGCAAAATACCAGAGATTGAGAGAGGTTACGGTCCCTTTAAGAGTAGTTTGAGATCATCTACTATGTTTCATCAAAAACAATAACTGCTGCGAATAGATAATATGCTGCATCGGTATAACAATCAATACTAACAAGGGAATCCTTTCAGCTCGCGGAAACCAATCCAGATGAAAATTTGCAGAGGCATTGTTGAAGGCGATAGAAAATAATATGTGAAATCGAAAAATGCAGCAGGGTAATACCCTAGCCGCAGCATCTTTCCAAACTTGGTCAAACTTAGCGCACATTTGCCGCATTCTGAAGCAATGAGAGAAACCTTATTGGTGGCGCAGTTCCTTCGTACAACAGCTTTGATGTTATCTTTTCGGAATCTTTTTGTCTGCAATGCACGAGATATTTTCCAATGCATTCACCAATCAAGTTGATACCATTCTTCAGGGATATGGACAATAAATTCAAATTGTTGGCGGCGAATGCGCGCCAAGTCTGACCAAGTTTGGATAGATGCTGCGGCTCGGGTATTGCCCTGCTGCATTTTTCGACTTCACATATCATTTTCTATTTCTTTCAACAATGCATGTGCAAATTTTCATCTGGATTGCTTTCCGCGAGCTGAAAGGATTCCCTAGTAAGCAATCAACAATATGCTTGAATTTTATCAAAATCGATCAATAATATGTTTGTTAATGTGCAGTTCCGTGCGTATGATTCGTCCCCGTCAAGCGGTCGTATCGCCCCCTGCTTGTATACGGTATATGAATTGTATTGACTAGGATGTATTCATTGGAATAATTTCAACTTAGCTCTGTGCTTTTGAAAGCGGGTTGAAACCACTATTTTTGAAATCATTATCTAAATGCCCTTTTGAGGTTATTTGGAAGTTGCGAAACGGAAATTCACGTGGATATATAGTGATGAGGGAGGCAATGGTCGGTTTGATTATTTCTACAAATTATTTTGATTATAGTAGACGATCATTGCTATTGTCATTTTCATTTGGACTATCTAAGAATGTTGAAACGGGAATTGCATGGGTTATATGTGTATTTGCCGCCTGTGAGGATCGCCTCATTATATACGGCTCATTTTCAGGGTCGTGTTCGATTTGGTTTCTTTTACAAAATATTTTTAATACTTTAGTCGTCTACTATTGTTCTTATCTTTTCCATTTGGACTATGTAAGGATGTTGAAACGGGAATTCACAGGGATGGATTGATGAGGGAGGCAATGGTTGGTGGCTGTGATTTATTGGTTTTTAGGTTGAAATCAAGATCCCTGAAATCATCATTTTCGTTGTCTGTTTTGTGGATATTTAGAAGCTTGGAAACGGGAATTAAAAGGGTGATGAAGGGGAGGAAATGGTTGTCTTGATTATTTTTAGAAATTACTTTGGACAATTCGGAAGGCGACTCTTGCTCTTGTCATTTTCATTTGTGCTATCTAAGAATATTGCAACGGGAATTCACAGGGATGGATTGATGTCTATAGGGAGACATTGGTTGGTGGCTCACAAATGGTGGATGTATTGGATTTCCTGTTCATTCGTTATTGTCCGTTGCTTTTGTGGCTAGGACATATGTGTGATGGCTGAAACGGGAGTTCAAAAGGTGGGTGATGTTGGGCGGGGGAGGCAATGGTTGGATTTTGGGGACCATCCAACGACTTTTTTGGTTATCAAATATATAGTTATTATCATCTTTGTTGTCAATTTTGAGGTTATTTGGAAGTAGTGTAACGTTAATTCAGTTATAAGATGCCCCCATGGCCCCCTCTGGTATTTTGCCACTTAAAGTCTACTTAAACTACGTCACAGACTTTAAGTAGACTTTAAGTAAACTTTAAGTGAAAGAACATTTGACGAAATGCATTACAGTATACCACACCACTTTAAGTAGACTTACGTCTCACTTTAAGTTTACTTAAAGTCTACTTAAAGTGGGAAAGTTTAAGTAGACTTTAAGTGGCAAAATACCAGAGCCCATGTTATCCCCATGGCGGGTGAACTTATTGTTGTTTTGGCAACATTATTGTTAGGGCAATTTTTTCATGAACTACTTTTGTGCTTTTCTCTTGTTTTACGTGTGTATGCTAAAAGGGGAATGCATGGATGGTTGGAATCTGACAAAGAGTTTGTTTGTTATATTTTTATTGTGTTTCGTTTTCAAAAGCATCTATCGTGTTTTCTGTCCTCTCTATGGTTTTTTGAGAATGCTGAAACGTGTATCCACGGGAGGATGACGTCGGCAATGGTGATTGGACTTTTATTTAATTATTTATTCATATTTAACTATAATCATGAACATGAAAGCGAAATTAACATTACTGATAGATGTTGGTGGATGGATTCGTTGGGTTTTGCTGATTTCATGATTTGTTTGTTTTACCCTTGTGAATTTTTTTCCATTGGGATGTTTGAGAATCACGAAACGAAAATTCACAGGTGCTTGATGTGAGTGTGATAATGCGTATATTTGGTTTAAATATAGCTTAGATGTACGGTCACCCATCGTATGTGTCGTCTGCTATATGGTTATGTGAGAGTGCTGAAACGGGAACGCACTGGGCCTATATTGGATGATCGGGAGCAATGGTGGAGACTTGGTGAACAATGGTTGTATGTTGATAGAAATGATAGGTATTGGTATTTTACGGCATTTATACGGTGTTAAAATCTTTGAGAAGTGAAAAGTGGTGTTATTTTTTGATTGTAAAAGTTGCTGGTATTTACAGATTTTTATATATATTTATCTACGTGTCGAGCACGCAACGGTACATATGAATAATAAAAATTAATGATACGGGTAATAAGGGTGGTTTTGGGGGAGCACTGAGAACAAGAGGGGGAAAATGAGTTATTTATCGTGAGTTCGTTTCCAAAAAAATCCCGAATGTTGTTAGGCTTGGTAACTCAGACCGATTATTGTTATTTATCATTTTCCTTGGGCTATTTCGGAATGCTGAAACGAGAATTCACATGGTTATGTGCAGATGCGAATCTGATTGCGAGTAGTGTGTATGGCCTTAGGCCACTGACCATCAACGATTGCCTTCACTTAACAATATCCTCTCTCAGCCATCGCTGGAAGCGGCGGCGCTGGCGGCAACGCGAACTGTTCCGCGTCTGGCGCGTCATCTGGCAGTCAGAGCGGAGGCGCCAGCGACAAGAGCAATGGAGGAGCGGGTGATGCGGGAGATGCGGGAAGCAGTAAGAAGGCGGACGAGAAGTGAGTAGATATTTCCTCATCTTGTGTTTTCCCGGTAAAATGGAAATTTCTTAGGACGATGGGGAAATTTCCTACACATTCCTTGTTAGGATCGTCCTCATCGGCGTCGTCGACGTCTGGCTGCATGCGCAAGCTGAGCTCGTCCCCGCATCTGCTGGGCATCTGTGAGGAGGGCGAGGAGGACGCAGGTTGGTGTGCATCTTATTGATTTATTGATTGATCGAGTGATTGATTTACTAATTGATTGATTGACTAATTGATTGATTGATTGATTGATTGATTGATTGAGTGAGTGATTGATTGATTTGCTACCCAGCTGAGTCAGCACCATTAAACATGAGGGCCCTGTCCGCACCCATATATTCATTGCACTTTTGTTTTGATACCAAATCAATTCCATTCATCGATTCTAGCCGTCATATCTTCAACTGTTCAAACATTGTTCCCATTTCAAAACACGTATTCAACAGGTGAAAGAAAAGTGGTGAATTTTTTTTTAAATAATTTTTTTTTTTCAATTCTTAATTTCCAGGCACGCATGGCGACACGCTGATGGCCGAGCACGCGGGTGTCGCACGGCAGAATCGGTGAGTACGGTGTGGGATACGGTAATTTGGGAGAGGGTTACGGTAGAATTACGGTATAGGATTTACTGGAGAGGTACAGTACCCGGTCTTTGATTATGTTACTTAATTTGTGAGAGGGTTACGGTAGAATCACGGTAGGATGTACCGGACATGTCCATACACGATCCCTGATGTTACTCTTAATGGGTTCTTCAAATAGCGAGTTTGATTCATGTTTTATGTGTTATTCAAAAGCCTCGAAATGAAAAGTTGCTAGAGGCGAGAGAGTGTGTAAAACGAGGAGAGTTTTCTCAGTTTTTCTTTTATTTCCGTAACTTTTGAACAAAACAATTGATTGTCTGTTGCTGATGAATGCGGGTTTTACTGTTTTTTTTTTGAAAATAATTAATAATTTGATATTTAATTAATAATATATTTTTGTTAACTCTCTAACCACCGTCTGCAGCTCCGCGTCTACTACCGGCGTCTCGTTTCCAAGTCTCCGCGACCCCGCGACCTCACCTCCCACAGGCCCTGCCCACTACTGTAGCTCGTCGTCAGTGCTGAATACCCTTCTGCCCCCTGCGCCCTCACGACCCTCATCCATTGGCGCCAGTACGCCACTAGGCGAGGGGGCGCCCCCGCGGATGATCATTACGGACGCGAAGACACTACCGCCGACCACGTATAGGTATGACAGAGAGATGATACCCTGTGTTGATAATAACAATCCGGTGTGGCTGGACAAGTATACATTAAGAGAGACTATCTGACTCAGTGAACATATTTTGCTTATGGCTTGGCACTTGGCCAAAAAGTGATAGGAACCGATCGGGCCCAAATTGTGCATAGCTGTAGTATGGGGTGGCATGAGTTCACAGACGGAGTTAGGGTTCGTCATATCTGCTCCTTCGCTACATAACGTAAGTGCGACTATGGGCAATAATAAGCAAATAAATCCACCAAGTTTCATCCCGATTCAAAACCGTGAAACTCGGAAAAAATTTAAAAAACCATTTAAAATTTTTTTGTTCAAATTTGTTTTATTTTTCCTCCAATTTCCTATCGGTGAGGGTCATTTTTTATTCCTTCAATTTGACGAGTATTCATTAGTGAAACTACTGTATGAAAATGAATTAAGCCATTCCGATAATTTTTAGTTAAATCTGACCCACCGAACTTGATCTGACCCACCGAACCGGGTTACGGTAGGTTACGGTAGTGTTACTGATGGTGATCACAATGATACCCATCCCAAGTTTCTATGCCAACTCCCAACCGAGTTCTGCTCCGTTGCCGTTTTGATTGTTGCCGTTTTGATTGTTGCCGTTTTGATTGTTGCCGTTCTGATACCTCCCCTTATTATTGATTATTTCTTTTATCCTTTCTGGTAGGTCCCACCATCACCCCCTTCTGTAGTCGTCGATATCTTTCATAGTTGATCTTTGGTCCTGGCCATTCTCACTGAAAATGCTGTTACCTCCGCAAGTTCTCATGGTCCACAACTGAGTTCACCACCACACACTCCTCGCTCACTCGCACTGTCACCCTCCGTCTTCGTCCTAGAGAGGGACCATTGTATCCTATGAGAGATCCCCTGAGATATCAATAAATCTCCACTTTTCGCCTACTCTCCCTACTTAAAGGCACACACCGAACTAATTTGAAACTCTCCGCTAAGGCAACGCTCTCTCGCAGACAAAGAAAGCGAGGGAGTCCGGCCAGAGCGAAGAGTTTCCAATTAGGTCAGGCGAGCCTTTGATTGAGCAGCGTCAAGTGAAACACCTTTCGGATATATGAATATGCCCTTGATCTTTGATCTTCGATATTTGATCTTTGATCTTTGATCTTTTTCACCTCATGGATCGCTACAACCAATCTCGTCGACTCGACGCTAATGGCAATCGTGTGCATTACACAGCTCGCCTCTACTGTACCTCTGCGAACTTCGAGGTTCAGCAATCCGTCGTCGATGTAGAGGAGGTTGTACTTCTCGAACTTCTTATAAGTTGCCCAGGTCCACAACAAGCCTTCGGAGACCTGCGGTCGGAAGGACAGCGATATGGTGACCCTTAAAGATGGAGACCCACGAGTTTTTTTCGTAATAAGACTGTTTGGATAGAATAATAGAGATTCATCATGCGAATCGGAAGACATATTTGATATTGATTCCCGATATGTGTAAAGCTCACTATGCGCATTGAAAGTACAACTTTCAAGGCATGTAGAGAGTGCTCATCGAATTTGCATACTTTCTCTCTCATTTTCACATTGTCCCTTACGCCAATTACCATATAATATTAACAATAGCCAACATGCTTATCGTGGCGAGAGTCAGTCATGCCAACTCATGGGTCCCCTTCTTTAAGGATAAGTTAGGTTAAGGTCAAGTTAAGTTTAGGTTACTTTTTTTTGCAGATCAAAAATATTTATTCAATAGAATCAATAAATAGTCTATAAGTAGACCGAAGATGAAAGCAGAGCCAGATTCACATTCAATCATATTAGTGAGATCTCAATTTCAGTTGAGTAAAACAATATTTAGACGAAAAAATCGTCACATTAAGATTACATTAAGATCAATTTAATATGATAAGTAGAATGGGTGGTGGGACAAGGAAAGTGGGTAGTAGGATTGGAGGACTTTCAAATGTTGACTACTTTATCAAAGATCTATTGACAGTATAACACGCATGTCACCTAAAGATTGACCAAAATCGTCTGCTTTACTACACACTTTTGAGTTGACACCCTCTTTTCTCCACGGTTTTCGATGGTCCTTGGGTAAGGAATCCCTGAGCCAGAGTAGCAAGTAGTGGTAGAGTAGTAGAGTAGAGTAGAGTAAGAGTAAGAGTAGAGTAGTTTTATAAAATGCACATGTTTATTTGGTACAACCGTAGCCGGCCACAAAGCCTCTTCTAACAATAAGTTTAAAGAGATAGAGAAGCGAGAGATAGATAGAGATTTATAGAGATAGACCCAAGCGTGATAGCAGATAGATTAGAGAGAGAAAGAACGAGGAGGGAAGGGATTGACACGGGAGGGGAAGAACATTTCTGTGCTTAGTAGCTAGCTAGTAGCAAGTACATTTTATACGAATAATTGCAATTATTGCAAAGATGTATTGCAATTTGTCCAATCTACTGATATTTGTGAAATCGATGAAACAAGAAAATGACGACAATGAACCGGGTTCTATCGATAATACAAAAAGTGCAGTTTAGTTAAAAGGAAATCACGAATAGAAATAGGAAAAAAATGATGCAATTGAATTTTTTTCTTTATCAAAGATTTTCAAACCAAGTGCGCTATTAAACTTTTTTTCCAGTTGTTTGTGGGAGGATTTCCTGAAAGGAGAACACAAAAGTGGCTCTAAGACTTTGCTACATGAGTAGCCATGAAGTTACTAACTGATCAAAGTTGAAAAACTTGAAAATCTTTAGGACCAAACCACCGTACGATGAGATCCCAACGGCTGCGGAACTACTCTCGAAGCCCGGTCCAATTGCGGAGCTTAGTCCCGGAGGCTCCGTCCCTATCCCTAGAAGCCGCGCAATCTGAAGGGAGAGGGACACCTAGCAATGCTCCCCCGAAGAGAGGAGGTCAGAATGACCGGAAGTATGAGCTAATGGAACCTTTATAGGCAGGCTGAGCAGCCTGGTCCAGGCTTCTAGAGGCCCCTGATTGATTGTGTATTCGATCTATTGCTGAAGAGATTATTGATTGTCTCCGTTAGAGACGACCCAGTTTCATTATCCACTTCTTACTGGTTGACTAAGATATTGAGTGCAGTAGCCTCGCTACCCGACTGCATTCTCTGATGACGATCCTCTTCTTGATCTGTGGTATTTGATCTTTGATCTTTGGTCTTTGATCTTTGATCTCTGACTATAATTATCCCACCTGTAGAAAGGCTGACAGCCTTGGCACGTCTGCATTGACTCTTGTCACAGAAGTTCCCGATCCGAGATTGATCTGAATCGAATGATCTTTGATTTTTGATCTTTGATCTTTGAATACATGTAGCCCTTGATCTATCCTGAAGATTATGATTTCATCTGGTGTTGACACAGCGTTCTGTGATTGTTTTGTATTCGCAACCAAATAAGTTTCAAAAGAGGGTGAAAATAGCGAGCGAGCAAAATGTGGCAATTGCATTTTTCCACTCTCCGCAACAATAAACAAAATCTGACAGCGAAGACAAAGTGTCCGTCTTTGATGTGAAGAGCGACGAAATACCCGAACGTATCTCTTAAAACCACCGTATATCTCAACATATCGGACACCATCAAGCTGTCATATTCTTTTGAATTTCCGTATCCCAGTGAACTACCGTATCAAAGTGAACTACCGTATCCCGGTGAACTATCGTATACCTGAACATGTGTCCTCTGATCAGGGCTGTGCATTTTTCGTTTTTCGATTTTTCGAATTTTTCGATTTTTCGACTTTTTTCGAACAATTTTTTCGACGAAAAATTTTTCGACTTTTTTCTCGAAAAATCGAAAAAAAAAGGAGAACTGAAAATAGCACTTGAAATTGAATATTTTGTCAATTCGGTATTATTTGAAAGTTCTGTAGTTGTATTCCAGGTAACGTTTGCAATAATTTAATAATTTTTTGCAACTGTGATTGTATTAATTTGTCTGGCAAATTCTCTTAGAGATAGGTTGTCTAACTGAACTACCATAGAATAATCCAAACTCTCTCAAAAAGACACTTTGGATAGTATTCTTTTGCTTGATATAGTAACTGGGACTCGTGCAAGCCAAGCAAGTCGCGAGAAATTAAAAGAAATTGCATTTAGAAATTCTTATAAAGCATTTTTCGATTTTTTCGAAATTTTTCGATTTTTTCGACTTTTATTTCCGAAAAATTTCGTTTTTCGAATTTTTTTCGAAATTTTTTTTTCGCACAGCCCTGCCTCTGATCATGGGTTTCGATGGAGCTGTCTCACCGCCACAATCGCCCGTCGTGTACGATAATGTCCACAGCGACAGTGGAACGTCGTCCATCTGGAAGACAAAATGAATATCAAATCAGTTCACGATAACTAACTACCGTAACCACCACATGTAGGATAGTTACTGTATCCAGCGCATGAACATCTTAACACCTTTAGCTCTGTTGATATCCATTACCGTAATCAGTCTATGGTAGCTAAATACTGTCTCCATCCGGCGTGCGGTATACAGTAGGGATACCACAACTGAGTTCACCACCACACACTCCTCGCTCACTCGCACTGTCACCCTCCGTCTTCGTCCTAGAGAGGGACCATTGTATCCTATGAGAGATCCCCTGAGATATCAATAAATCTCCACTTTTCGCCTACTCTCCCTACTTAAAGGCACACACCGAACTAATTTGAAACTCTCCGCTAAGGCAACGCTCTCTCGCAGACAAAGAAAGCGAGGGAGTCCGGCCAGAGCGAAGAGTTTCCAATTAGGTCAGGCGAGCCTTTGATTGAGCAGCGTCAAGTGAAACACCTTTCGGATATATGAATATGCCCTTGATCTTTGATCTTCGATATTTGATCTTTGATCTTTGATCTTTTTCACCTCATGGATCGCTACAACCAATCTCGTCGACTCGACGCTAATGGCAATCGTGTGCATTACACAGCTCGCCTCTACTGTACCTCTGCGAACTTCGAGGTTCAGCAATCCGTCGTCGATGTAGAGGAGGTTGTACTTCTCGAACTTCTTATAAGTTGCCCAGGTCCACAACAAGCCTTCGGAGACCTGCGGTCGGAAGGACAGCGATATGGTGACCCTTAAAGATGGAGACCCACGAGTTTTTTTCGTAATAAGACTGTTTGGATAGAATAATAGAGATTCATCATGCGAATCGGAAGACATATTTGATAATGATTCCCGATATGTGTAAAGCTCACTATGCGCATTGAAAGTACAACTTTCAAGGCATGTAGAGAGTGCTCATCGAATTTGCATACTTTCTCTCTCATTTTCACATTGTCCCTTACGCCAATTACCATATAATATTAACAATAGCCAACATGCTTATCGTGGCGAGAGTCAGTCATGCCAACTCATGGGTCCCCTTCTTTAAGGATAAGTTAGGTTAAGGTCAAGTTAAGTTTAGGTTACTTTTTTTTGCAGATCAAAAATATTTATTCAATAGAATCAATAAATAGTCTATAAGTAGACCGAAGATGAAAGCAGAGCCAGATTCACATTCAATCATATTAGTGAGATCTCAATTTCAGTTGAGTAAAACAATATTTAGACGAAAAAATCGTCACATTAAGATTACATTAAGATCAATTTAATATGATAAGTAGAATGGGTGGTGGGACAAGGAAAGTGGGTAGTAGGATTGGAGGACTTTCAAATGTTGACTACTTTATCAAAGATCTATTGACAGTATAACACGCATGTCACCTAAAGATTGACCAAAATCGTCTGCTTTACTACACACTTTTGAGTTGACACCCTCTTTTCTCCACGGTTTTCGATGGTCCTTGGGTAAGGAATCCCTGAGCCAGAGTAGCAAGTAGTGGTAGAGTAGTAGAGTAGAGTAGAGTAAGAGTAAGAGTAGAGTAGTTTTATAAAATGCACATGTTTATTTGGTACAACCGTAGCCGGCCACAAAGCCTCTTCTAACAATAAGTTTAAAGAGATAGAGAAGCGAGAGATAGATAGAGATTTATAGAGATAGACCCAAGCGTGATAGCAGATAGATTAGAGAGAGAAAGAACGAGGAGGGAAGGGATTGACACGGGAGGGGAAGAACATTTCTGTGCTTAGTAGCTAGCTAGTAGCAAGTACATTTTATACGAATAATTGCAATTATTGCAAAGATGTATTGTAATTTGTCCAATCTACTGATATTTGTGAAATCGATGAAACAAGAAAATGACGACAATGAACCGGGTTCTATCGATAATACAAAAAGTGCAGTTTAGTTAAAAGGAAATCACGAATAGAAATAGGAAAAAAATGATGCAATTGAATTTTTTTCTTTATCAAAGATTTTCAAACCAAGTGCGCTATTAAACTTTTTTTCCAGTTGTTTGTGGGAGGATTTCCTGAAAGGAGAACACAAAAGTGGCTCTAAGACTTTGCTACATGAGTAGCCATGAAGTTACTAACTGATCAAAGTTGAAAAACTTGAAAATCTTTAGGACCAAACCACCGTACGATGAGATCCCAACGGCTGCGGAACTACTCTCGAAGCCCGGTCCAATTGCGGAGCTTAGTCCCGGAGGCTCCGTCCCTATCCCTAGAAGCCGCGCAATCTGAAGGGAGAGGGACACCTAGCAATGCTCCCCCGAAGAGAGGAGGTCAGAATGACCGGAAGTATGAGCTAATGGAACCTTTATAGGCAGGCTGAGCAGCCTGGTCCAGGCTTCTAGAGGCCCCTGATTGATTGTGTATTCGATCTATTGCTGAAGAGATTATTGATTGTCTCCGTTAGAGACGACCCAGTTTCATTATCCACTTCTTACTGGTTGACTAAGATATTGAGTGCAGTAGCCTCGCTACCCGACTGCATTCTCTGATGACGATCCTCTTCTTGATCTGTGGTATTTGATCTTTGATCTTTGGTCTTTGATCTTTGATCTCTGACTATAATTATCCCACCTGTAGAAAGGCTGACAGCCTTGGCACGTCTGCATTGACTCTTGTCACAGAAGTTCCCGATCCGAGATTGATCTGAATCGAATGATCTTTGATTTTTGATCTTTGATCTTTGAATACATGTAGCCCTTGATCTATCCTGAAGATTATGATTTCATCTGGTGTTGACACAGCGTTCTGTGATTGTTTTGTATTCGCAACCAAATAAGTTTCAAAAGAGGGTGAAAATAGCGAGCGAGCAAAATGTGGCAATTGCATTTTTCCACTCTCCGCAACAATAAACAAAATCTGACAGCGAAGACAAAGTGTCCGTCTTTGATGTGAAGAGCGACGAAATACCCGAACGTATCTCTTAAAACCACCGTATATCTCAACATATCGGACACCATCAAGCTGTCATATTCTTTTGAATTTCCGTATCCCAGTGAACTACCGTATCAAAGTGAACTACCGTATCCCGGTGAACTATCGTATACCTGAACATGTGTCCTCTGATCATGGGTTTCGATGGAGCTGTCTCACCGCCACAATCGCCCGTCGTGTACGATAATGTCCACAGCGACAGTGGAACGTCGTCCATCTGGAAGACAAAATGAATATCAAATCAGTTCACGATAACTAACTACCGTAACCACCACATGTAGGATAGTTACTGTATCCAGCGCATGAACATCTTAACACCTTTAGCTCTGTTGATATCCATTACCGTAATCAGTCTATGGTAGCTAAATACTGTCTCCATCCGGCGTGCGGTATACAGTAGGGATACGGTAGAGAACGCGTTGGGACTGCTGGCTCCTTCGCGTAGGGAAAGGTAGGATTGACTGCGTTACAAGGAGATCAAAGTTCAAAGATCAAAGATCGCACTTCTTAGTGGTCGATATCTGTGGACGATGGAGGTTATAATAAATTTATGCGTTTTACAAGAAAACACGGTAAATAATAATAGATAAATCAATTAAAAAGAATGATGAACACACAACAACAAAACAAACGTGGAGGTTGAATAATGGACATAGGTCTATGGGGATAGGGCAAATATCTTGTCAATCTCAGGGAAACTGAAAGTAATTCGGTTTTTCGGTTGTACGAGGAGCCTTGCCGCTCTAGGAAAGAAGCTATTATACCTGTAATGAAATCGTGAGCCTGGATTGTTGAAATTTAGACCATTATGAGTGATATAGGGGCAAAATTAGTGAGGTTTTAAATTTGAGATCCTATATTTACCTCTGATAAATTTCATGGCAGCTTTGATATCTATTTCTTCTCTACGCTTTTCTAGAGTATCTAAGTTTAGTTGTTTATTCCTAAGGGAAACTTTCGGCATTGAATCCCACGCTGCATTAAAACAGCGCTTGAATACTCGTCTAGTGAAATAATTCTGTACTCGTTCTAAGATCTTTTTGTCACCTTTTTGGTATGGATTAAAAACTGTAGATGCACTTTCAAGTATGGGTCTGATATAGATTGAATATGTTTTTAGTAGAATGGCTACATTTTTGGTGCGAAGAGCTCTAAGGATTATGTGGCATGCAGTTTTCGCCTTTGAAGCTGTTTGTCTGCTATGGGCGGAGAATGTTAGGGTCTTCTGAATGAGGAAACCGAGATCTCTAACCATGTCCTTCTGCTCAAGAGTTGCAGTTCCGATGTTGTATTTTCGCTTAGGGTTAGATCTACCTAGGTGTAATGAATTACATTTGTGCGCAGCAAGTGGAAGTTGCCACTCATCGGACCATTTTACAATGATATCGATTGATGTTTGTAGGTGTAACGGGGAATCACCAGCTTCAAAAGAGCGATAAATTTTTATATCATCTGCGTACATTCTAGCTACAACTCCGTTTTGTTGGGCTAGTGAAGGAATTTCAAAGGTATATATGAGGAAAAGAAGCGGACCCAAAACGGAGCCCTGTGGGACACCGCTTGTAACACTAAGTGAATGTGATAGCTTTTCACGGACTCTAACCTGGAAGGATCGATTACTTAAATAGGCGAATATCCAATTAACAGTCTTATCCGACAATCCAATGGTTCCAAGTTTCATTTGGAGTTTAGCATGAGAAACTCTATCGAAAGCTTTTGCAAAGTCAAAATATATTACATCAACCGGTTTTCCTTCGCTGATAGAAGAAGTCCAATGCTCCAATACTTCCAACATTTGCATTTCGCGCGATCTTTTCTGTCTGAAACCATATTGTTCATCTGGGAATATTGCTAACGATTCACAATGAGTAATTATTGATTTGCATAACAGACGCTCAAATATTCTACAGAAGAAAGAGGTAATAGAAATTGGTCTATAGTTTAGTGGGTCCGAAAAAGGTGGTGATTTCTTGACAGGAGTAATGATGGAATGACGCCAGGGGGAAGGAATCACCCCTGTTTCAAAGGAATGACGAAAGATTATTTCTAGTGGTTCAGCTATTGGTACGGCTATTTTCTTAATGAATGAGAGATCTATATTCTCTGGAGTACGACAGGAAGAGCGCTTCCATTTTTCAATTAGGGCACATATTTCATGTCGAATAAACAGTGGTTCTTGATAATTGCCAAAAGTTGGGAGTTGTGAAAGTTGGGGTAGTGTACCATTATCAACAGTGAATACACCCGCAAACGCATTTGCAAGTAGGTTAGCTTTACCTACATAAGTCATCCATAATGAGAAGGCCATTTTTGTCCTTAAGTCCCTCAACTCTTTTCTCTTTATTTGAGCAGCGCTTCATATATCGAAAGAACTTATTACTATCTTCGCTATCGATTATTTTCCGTTCTATGGTTTTCTGGTATCTATCCAATTCTTTTCTGAATTCCTTATTTAGTTGTTCAAAATTATGACTATCAAGGGGGTCCTTGCTATTGATTGATTTCTGCCAAGCACAAAACCTTCTGTGCAAGAGTCTTTCGATATGGGGAGGGAGTTTCCCATGGGTAACATTTATTCTAGTCCATGGTACATGGATATCTATATAGGTGAAGGTGGGGAGGGAGAGATGAAGGATCGTCGACAACGACCAGTCTCGGGAGAGTGTAGAGCGATGCGGATCTGGAAAAGATCAACGATCAGAAGTCAGAAAAAAGATCAAAGATTAACTGCAGTAAATAAAACCTGTTCGGCTTTCTCGCGGGTTCTCCGATGCTCCCCTCTTGAGCAAAGCAATTTTGACCCTTCGCATTAGTGGAATGGAAAAATTTTCGCATATCGTTAATGATTTGCTCTTGTGATGATTTCTATGGATAGATAATACAGTCACAGTTCGATCAACCTTACACAAACAAAAAACAACACCCGCCTCATTGGCTTAGTGGCAGAGCATCTGTCTTGTAAACAGAAGGCCGCTGGTTCGATTCCAGCATGGGGCATTTCGTTTTCTTATTTTTTATTTTTTTAGTTTACAAAATGGCAAAAGAAGTTGGCCATGGCTGCAATGGAACCAGCGTCCACGGCCACAACGCGGAGTACTAACCAAATTTAAATTTATTTTTTTTGTCAAATTTAAATTAAAATGATCACTTCTGGCCAGTACTTTTCTTGTTACAGCACGAATGTTTATGGGAATAGCTCTTTATTTATTCAATACGACTGCAACTCCAACGTGATAGGGAAAAAATCAAAAATCGATAAGTTTTAGATAAAATCAAAAAGTTTTATAGAAAATCAATAATTTTTAAAGAAAATCAACAACTTTAACAGTTATTCGCAGATTCCCAGTCTGCAATTCAAAGATGATCTTTGATCTTTGATCTTTGATCTCTAACTACTCATTTCGTAGCCACATCCGTGTTCTGTCCTCCGATATTCACAGATAAACTGGCCAGAGCCCGTCGTCCCTCTACCGACAGTACGAGAGGAATCTCCGAGGATTGCTCACTTTTTGAATGCTCTCTCTACTTTCTCACCTCATCGTGTCGGTTGCCTGCGAAGTGCAATTTGCCACTGAATTGTCGCAGAAGTTCCCGATCCGAGATTGATCTGAATCGAATGATCTTTGATCTTTGATCTTTGAATACATGTAGCCTTTGATCTATCCTGTGGACGTATGCATGAACCGTTTTCCGGGAAATGTGACGTCATTATCGTAGGCGGAGGCGCTTTCCAAAAATCCTCCGCATACGCTAATGACGTCACATTTTCCCGGAAAACGGTTTTCCCGTTGTTCGTGCATACGGCCACTGAATATTATGATTTCATCTGTCATGAATCTCCTCATAAAACGCGCTGAGAAAATTCAAAAACTGAAGTTTTCCCTGTGTTGATATGGCGTTCTGTAATTGTTTTATATTTGTGACCAAATAAGTTTCAAAAGTGGGTGAAAATAGCGAGCGAGCAAAATGTGGCAATTAATATTTTCCATTCCATTCTCCGCAACAATAAACAAAACCTAACAGTGAAGACAACGTGTTCGTCTTTGAGGTGAAGAGCGACGAAATCTCCGGCTGATTGACTTCCTCAAGGCCGATTAATAATAATAATTATAATAATATTTATCATTTCTTAAGGGGATACTACTTTAGCGGACATCGAAGTGGTTGTCCGTTCGCCATGATAATAAC
Organism: Parapristionchus giblindavisi; assembly: GCA_943737045.1. Classification (NCBI taxonomy): domain Eukaryota; kingdom Metazoa; phylum Nematoda; class Chromadorea; order Rhabditida; family Diplogasteridae; genus Parapristionchus; species Parapristionchus giblindavisi. The sequence goes on from CALSFV010000441.1 coordinate 23,134, forward strand.
TTTATTATGCTGGTACGTAATGAACAATACATGATTTCATCGTTGCGAAGCCATTTCTGAATATTGATTACGGTATTATATTCCATCAGAGAATTGATCGTAGCTACCATACCCGAACGTCTCTCTTAAAACCACCGTATATCTCAACATATCGGACACCATCAAGCTGTCATACTCCTTTGAATTAACATATCCCAGTGGACCACCGTATCCCAGTGAACCACCGTATCCCAGTGAACTACCGTATCCCAGTGAACAACCGTATCCCAGTGAACTACCGTATACCTGAACATGTGTCCTCTAATCATGGGCTTCGATGGAGCTGTCTCTCCGCCACAATCGACAGTTGTGTACGAGAATGTCCACAGCGACAGTGGAACATCATCCACCTGGAAGATAAAATGAATATAAAATCAGTTCACGATAACTACCGTAACCACCACATGTAGGATGGCTACTGTATCCAGTGCATGAACATCTTAACACCTTTAGCTCTGTTGATATCGACTACCGTAATCAGTCTATGGTAGCTAAATACTTTCTCCATCCGCTGCGTGCGGTATACGGAAGGGATACGGTAGGTCAGTATACGGTAGGGATACGGTAGATTGCGCAGTGGGACCGAAGGCGCCTTCGCGTAGGGAAAGGTGAGATTTACTGCGTTACAAGGAGATCAAAGATCAAAGTTCAAAGATAAAAAATGGAATTTCTTAGTGGTCGATATCTGAGGACGATGAAGGTCGTAGGTGAAGGTGGGGAGGGAGAGATGAAGGATCGTCGACAACGACCAGTCTCGGGAGAGTGTAGAGCGATGCGGATCTGGAAAAGATCAAAGATAAAAGATCAGAAGTCAGATAAACGAGAATCAATTTATAAAGATCAAAGAGCAACTGCAAAAAGTAAAACCTGTTCGGCTTTCTCTCTCATCTAGCCGATGTTTTCTTTGAGCAAAGCAATCATGACCTGAAATCTTATTCTTATATTTTATTTCAAAGTAGAGGAAGGGAATAGAGAGCTTTAGTTGATGGAGGCCCGTGAAAGTGGAATGAGTGAACTACCGTATCCCAGTGAACTACCGTATCCCAGTGAACTACCGTATCCCATTAAACTACCGTATCCCATTAAACTACCGTATCCCAGTGAATTACCGTATCCCATTAAACTACCATATCCCATTAAACTACCGTATCCCATTAAACTACCGTATCCCAGTGAACTACCGTATCCCAGTGAACTACCGTATCCCAGTGAACTACCGTATCCCATTAAACTACCGTATCCCAGTAAACTACCGTATCCCAGTGAACTACCGTATCCCAGCGAACTACCGTATCCCAGTGAACTACCGTATCCCATTAAACTACCGTATCCCATTAAACTACCGTATCCCAGTGAACTACCGTATCCCAGTGAACTACCGTATCCCATTAAACTACCGTATCCCATTAAACTACCGTATCCCATTAAACTACCGTATCCCAGAGAACTACCGTATCCCAGTGAACTAACGTATCCCAGTGAAGTACCGTATCCCTTTGGACTACCGAATCCCATTGAACTACCGTATCCCAGTGAGCTACCGTATCCCAGTGGACTACCGTATCCCAGTGGACTACCGTATCCCAGTGAACTACCGTATCACAGTGAACTACCGTAACTCAGTGAAGTACCGTGGAACGTCATACATCTAGAAGAAAAAAATGAATAAAAAAACCAGTTCACGATAACTAACTACCGTAACCACCACACGTCGGATAGCTACTGTATCCGGTGCATGAACATCTTAACACCTTTAGCTCTGTTGATATCGAATACCGTAATCGGTCAATGGTAGCTAAATACTGTATCCATCCGCCGCGTGCCGCATACGGTAGGGATACGGTAGGTCGGTATACGGTAGAGGGCGCGTTGGGACCGTTGGCGCTTTCGTGTAGGGAAAAGGTAAGATTGACTGCGTTACAAGGATAACAAAGTTCAAAGATCAAAAATGGAATTTCTTAGTGGTCGATATCTAAGGACGATGGAGGTTGTAGGTGACGGTGGAGAGGGCGAGATGAAGAATCGTCGACAACGACCAGTCTCGGGAGAGTCTAGAGCGAAGTAAACGTTTTTTCGGGCATTAGGTCGGATCGAATGAGAACTACTTGTATGCTTTATCCGTTCATTAGTGTTTGTCAATCAATCAATTTTATCATTTCAATAGTTGCTAGATGAAGATGGGCCGAAAAACGTGATAGGGTGTATTCCACCAGTTGCCAGTCGCAAAGAGTGCTCATCCATTCGGTTCTCATCCAATATAGAACCTTTTTCTCGTCTTTTTTGCCCATAAGCTATCGCGATTAAGAAAATCAGTGTTATAATATACTTTCTATTGTGCAAGATCTACCGAGAAATCGTGTAGTAAATCAACGTGTGCACGCAAGGCAAATGTCTCAATCCATATCATTGATTATTGTATAGAAGTTAATAGATTACATTAGTTATCATGAATTTTGTTGTTATGTTACACTGTTATATGGATAAACATAACGTATTAAATTAGTATAATTTATAAAAGTACAATTTAAATGTGCATGCACTTTGAATGTAAAAAAAACTATTAGAATATAGTATTGCTTACAATTAGCTACTAATGTGCTCTATGCACACAAAAATAAGTGTTATCCACGGAGCATAAGACCTGAGAAGTGTTATATTTAACACTTCTCCCCACCTCTGAGGTCTTATGCTCCGTGGGTAACACTTATTTTTATGTGTGTGGTGTTTCGGCCGCTACGTCTTGACCATAAAATATGTATACGTGGCGGATTTTCGCGTTCACAACGAGGAGAACAGAGCATAACAAAGTTTTTGACTAATAAAATTGTAAAAAATAATAAAAAATAATTAGGTCAAATATAAATTATGATTGTCACTTCTGACCAGTACTTTTCTTGTTACAGCACGTATGCTTATACGAATAGCTCTTCATTAATTCAATTCTACGACAAGTAATGAGAAAGTCAAAAAATTTTCGGAAAAATCTATGTCTAGAGAAAATCAATAACTTTAACAGTTAGTCGCAAATATGAATAATTCCTAATAAGTGGAAAAGATCGGGAATTGTACAAGATCGGTTGTTCTAGGACAATCTTGAGTAAGTACTTGGAACTAAAGCTAAGTGCATAGTACTTAGCTTAAGTACTTGCTTAGTAAATACTTATCGCCTAAGCATTAGGGAGGATTCTCTTCTAAACGGGTATCGATCAACGATGGCTCTATTAATCTTCGTCGCCTCCTCGAAGTAGATCGATTTGTCTCTGAATCGGAAGTCCGAGTAGCAACCGACAAGGGAGAAGACGCCCAGTCTGTAATTCAGTAATGATCTTTGATCTTTGATCTTTTGAAAACAAGGGATCTTTGAACTTTGACGATATCTGAGTTATTATGCTTAATTTCGTTAGCTAAATGATCTTTGATCTTTTATATTTGATCTTTGATCATTGATCTCTAACTTCTCCCTTCTAGCCTCGGTAGTGAATCTTAAGGATAAATTAGGTTTAGGTCAAGTTAAGTTTAGGTGAGATAACGTGATTATTCACTAAAATATTCGCGGGGTCAATCAATCAATCAATCAATCAATTTATCAAATCAGGCAATATATGCTCAGATGAGGATGGGTCTATATTCATCATAGGTTGCATTCCACCAGTGTCTTCCAATAGCTCGAGTCAGATCGTCTCTCCAGCGTACGCGAGGTTTTCCACAAGGGCGGTTCCTGTTGTACGGCGTCCACACCGTAGTAGCAATCTATTGCAATTTGCCCAATCTATTGATATTTGTGAAATTGATGAAACAAGAAAATAGCGACCATGAATCGAGTTCTATCGCTAATACAAAAAGTGCAGTTTAGCTAAAAGAAAATCACGAATAGAAATAGGAAAAAAGGGTGCAATTGAAGTTTTTTCATTAACAAAGGATTTCAGTATCCCAGTGGACTACCGTATCCCATTGAACTACCGTATCCCAGTGAACTACCGTATACCTGAACATGTGTCCTCTGATCATGGGCTTCGATGGAGCTGTCTCGCCGCCACAATCGCCAGTCGTGTACGAGAATGTCCACAGCGACAGTGGAACATCGTCCATCTGGAAGATAAAATAAATATAAAATCAGTTCACGATAACCATATACCGTAACCACCACATGTAGGATAGTTACTGTGTCCAGTGCATGAACATCTTAACACCTTTAGCTCTGCAGATATCGACTACCTAGCTACTGCTAGCTACTGTCTAGCTAGCTAGCTAGCTACTGTCTCCATCCGCTGAGGTATACGGAAGGGATACGGTAGAGGGTGCGTTGGGACCGCTGGCGCCTTCGCGTAGGGAAAGGTAATAATGACAGCGTTACAATAAGATCAAAGGTCAAAGATCAAAAATGGAATTTCTTAGTGGTCGATATCTGTGGACTATGGAGGTTGTAGGTGAAGGTGGAGAGGGAGAGATGAAGGATCGTCGACAACGACCAGTCACTGGAGAGTGTAGAGCGATGCGGATCTAGAAAAGATCAACGATCAAAGATCAGAAGTCAGATTAAAGAAGCCAGTGTGAATCAATTCATAAAGATCAAAGATCAGAAGTCAGATTAAAGAAGCCAGTGTGAATCAATTCATAAAGATCAAAGATCAACTGCAAAAAAGTAAAACCTGTTCACCTTTCTCTCGTGTCTCGCCGATCCTGTCTTTGAGCAAAGCAATCATGACCTGAAATCTTATTCTTATATTTTATTTCAAATTAGAGGAAGGGAATAGAGAGCTTTGGTTGATGGAGGCATATGAAAGTGGAATGACAAATTTTTTCGTATATCGTTTATGATTTGCTCTTGTGATGATTTCTATGGATAGAGAAAACAGTCACACTTCGATCTACCATGCACAAATAAAAGACAACACCGGCCTCATTTTTTTTGTTGTTTTAGTTTTACCCCTTTGTGATTTTCCATCGGGATATTTTAGTATCACGAAATGATAGTTCCCAGGTGCGCGATATCAGTGTGATATTGTGCGTATAAAATGTACTTGCATAAGAAAATGACAAACGGTGCTAACGAACGGAAGTCACAATCGAGAGGCGGGCGAGATGTAGCCTTCTACATCTCGCCCCGCCTCTCGATTGTCTCTCTGCTGCCTCTCTCTAACCCGGCTGACCTTCGCCGCGCGCTAAATGGTATATGAAAGAGATCGGCATAGTTTCTGAACCATGCAAAATAAGAAAGAAAAACAAGTGATTTTTACATATACGATCAATAATGCGTTTATTTGTTTTTTAAAAATATTTTCGTTGATTTACCATACTCTCATCGTATTTGTCGTCTGGTCTATGGTTATGTGAGAGTGCTGAAACGGGGATACACTGAGTTATGCATTAATGACTGGAGCAACGGTTGGGGCGATGGTGATCATACATTTTCATGCCCTCACAATGTGAGGATCGGGCCACTATATAAATTCATGTGAAAAATTTTCAATTTATGCGAAAAATAACACCTTTTCAAAATCGTGCGCCGAAAATGTACGATAGTGATTGATGAACGGTTGTCATATATCGAAGCTATGTTATAAATTTGCAAAATGCGATACGATACGTTTTACGATACGTTTTGGTTTTTATTGGTTTTTATTTTATTTTATCCGGACAGCTTGACAGCTGATCATTAATCGTATTTGCCGTCTGGTCCATGGCTATGTGAGAGTGCTGAAACGGGAATACACTTGGTGACTTATTATTAGTGAACAATGATTTGTCTGTTGATAGGGCTGATAGATATTATTATTTCGGAGCGTTTATGCGGTGATAAAATCTTGGAAAAGTAGATGAACAAGTGAAAAGTAGAGTTAATTTTTTTAAATTAAGAGCAGTTGGTAAAGCGTGTGCGGTATACGGTAGGAATACGGTAGGTCGGTATACGGTAGGTAGAAAGTGCGTTGGGGCCGCTGGCGTCTTCGGGTAGGGAACAGGTAAGATTGACTGCGTTACAAGGAGATCAAAGATCAAAGATCAATAATGGAATTTCTTGTTGGTCGATATCTAAGGACGATGGAGGTCGTAAGTGAAGGCGGAGAGGGAGATATAAAGGATAGTCGACAACGACCATTCTCTGGAGAGTGTAGAGCGATGCGGATCTGGAAATGATCAAAGATCAAAGATCAAAGATCAGAAGTCAGATAAACGAGAATCAATTTATAAAGATCAAAGAGCAACTGCAAAAAGTAAAACCTGTTCGGCTTTCTCTCTCATCTAGCCGATGTTTTCTTTGAGCAAAGCAATCATGGCCTGAAATCTTATTCTTATTCTTTATTTCAAATTAGAGAGAGAGAATAGAGAGCTTTGGTTGATGGAGGCCCGTGAAACTGGAATGACAAAATTTTTCGTATATCGTTTATGATTTGCTCTTGTGATGATTTCTACGGATAGAGAAAACATTCACACTTCGATCTACCATACACAAACTGAAGGGAACACCCGCCTCATTGGCTTAGTGGCAGAGCGTCTGTCTTGTAAACAGAAGGTCGCTGGTTCGATTCCAGCATGGGACATTTGCTTTTCTTCTATTTTATTTTATTGTTATGACTCGTTAAAAAATAGTGGAAAACCGAAATCAGATACTTTCCACCCGTTAAAAAAAGTACCGGAAAGTTGAAAATGGAGACACGATATTTGAATTCGCGCGCGCAAAGATGTGCCTGAATTCAAATTCCGACTTTCCGTCAACGATTTTTAGCAGTTAAAATGGAAATTCAACTTCCTGCTCGCTAAAAAAAAAGAACCGAAGAAGTTCATATGTGGGTATTAAATTAATAATATTAATAGATGTAAAAGAATAAGATAATAACTTTAGATGTAAATTTTAAAATAAATAAGTTAGCTAGTTAATATGCCTTATGATGTTTCGGCCGCTACGTCTATATTTTACCTATTTTACCCTTGCTTTGTTCATTTTAATTTGGACTACCTTAGAATACTGAAAAACGAATCCATATATATTTATAGGGAAGCGATGATTGGTTTTATTATTTTTTTAAAAACAGTGATGAGTATAGGTTCTAGAAAGTCCTGGACATTTAAATAATAAAAAAAATCAATAAGTTGAAGACGCCGATATGTAAAAGACGGTATTTGTGAATTTCCTGAGCAAGAAAAAACACATTGAGTGCAGTAGCATCGCCGCCTGAATTGTCTGCTGTCCAACATCTTCCGAATCGATCTACGAAGTGAAATTGATCTTTGATCTCTGATTTTTCGTTCTAATTATGATATTGTCTAAAATCTCCGATCTTTTGCTAACGACTGATATGAATGACCAAGTGTGCACCAGATGTGATCTTTGATCTTTGATCTCTGACCATAATTATCGTGCCTGTAGATAGACACCGCCCGGCCCTCTGACAGCCATGGCCGTGCGCTCCAGTCAATAGTTGTACGCGTGCATTGATTGAATTGTCGCTTAAGTTTCGATTGATCTAAATCGAGTGATTTTGATCTTTGATCTTTGATCTTTCTTTGATCTTTGCATGTGACCTTAAATATATCCTGATGATTATGGTATCATCTGTCATGAATCTCACGATTGTCTTTATTTGTAATCAAATAAGTTTCACTCGAGGGTGAAAATGTCGAGCGAACAAAATACGTCAATTCGATGTAGACTCCACGATTAAAAAAAGAATCAATAAACAAAATCTAACAGTGAAGACAACGTGTCCGTCTTTGAGGTAAAGAGCGATGAAATCTTCGGCTGATTGACTTCCTCAATAAGGCAAATAAATTGAACCTAATCTAGTCCCACCGCGAATGTCCGGCATACGGTACCTCGAGGGCGATATGTCCTGATGGGAGGATACGACGAGCAACGGTCTTCGCAGAAAGTTAACCCGGTAGTGCTCGCGAACTTGGTACAGGCGGAGCGCTGCATCTACGCGCTCGTCTTCAGGTACTGTAAAACTCCAAAATGCATGGGTAATCAGAATCCCCCGAATGTGGGCAAACGAATACCCCGATACACGTTGTTGGGTAACGATTACCCCATATTTGGGTAAGTTTGCTCTCTGTGTGTAGGATGGCTACTGTATCCAGTGCATGAACATTTTAACACCTTTAACTCTGTTGATATGGACAACTGTAATCAGTCTATGGTAGCTTAATAATGTCACCATGAAGGGATACGGTAGAAGGCGCGTTGGGACCGCTGGCGTCTTCGCGTAGGGAACAGGTAAGAATGACTGCGTTACAAGGAGATCAAAGATCAAAGATCAAAAATGGAATTTCTTAGTGGTCGATATCTGAGGACGGGAGAGATGAAGGATCGTCGACAACGACCAGTCTGGGGAGAGTGTAGAGCGATGCGGATTTGGAATAGATCAAAGATCAAAGATCAGAAGTCAGATAAAAGAAGCCACTGTGAATGAAGTCATAAAGATCAAAGATCAATTGCAAAAAAGTAAAACCTGTTCGGCTTTCTCTCGCGTATCGCCGATGCTGTCTTTAAGCAAAGCAATCATGGCCTGAAATCGTATTCTTATTCTTCATTTCAAATTAGAGAGAGAGAATAGTTGATGAAGGCCCGTGAAAGTGGAATGACAAAATTTTAGGCATATCGTTTATGATTTGCTCTTGTGATGATTTCTATGGATAGAGAAAACAGTCACAATTCGATCTACCATAGACAAACAAAAGAGATCACCTGCCTCATTGGCTTAGTGGCAGAGCGTCTGTCTTGTAAACAGAAGGTCGCTGGTTCGATTCCAGCATGGGGCATTTCCTTTTCTTCCCTTTTATTTTATTGGTTTGTTTGCAAAATAGCAAAAGGAGTTGCCCATGGCTGGAATCGAACCAGCGTCGCCACGGCCACAACGTGTACTAACCACTATACTACATGGGCCGATATTGGCGACTCTAGGAGGCATTCAAGGGTGTGGTTTGTTAAAAAATAGTGGAAAATCGAAAAGTACGACTTTCCACCCTTTAAAAATAGTACCCGGGAAGTCAAAAATGAAAATACGAAATTTGAATTCGTGCGCGCAAAGAGGTGCGGAAATTCACATTCCGACTTTCGATAGCGAATTTCAGCGGGTTTAAACATTAAGCAATTCCGGAATTGCATTTTTTTAGCGAGCAGGAGTAACGTCGGAATTTGAATTCCCGCACCTCTTTGCGCGCGCGAATTCAAATTTAGTGTTTCCCTTTTTGTGCGACGAAGCAGGGAGGATCGGGAGAAAGGATGATGACGATGAGGGCGGCAACGGTGGGCTTTTGACCTTTCTTTTGGTATTTTTATCTGGACTATCTAAGAGTGCTGAAACGAGAATCCACAGGGGTATATTTTAAATATTCAAGCCAATGGTTGGTTTGATTAATTTGAAAATGAATAATAATTTTGGCACATTTAGTCGTCAAACATCGTTCTTTCTTTTTCAGTTGACGTATCTCAGAATGCTGAAACGAGAATTTACAGGGTTATACAGTACAGTCTGGTCGTGTTTTGTACACATTCGCATACGTTAGCGGCAATGTTGCTAGCGATTTTTGTTCCCGGTCCACGCGTTGCCGCTAGCGCCGCCGCTTACATCGATGCCTGATTGTTATGGAAAAATGCAACACCGCATAAACGTACCAAAATAACAATATCCATCAGCTCTATCAACAAACGTTCATTGTTCACCAAGTCACCAACCATTGCTCCCGGTCATCCAATATAGCCCAGTGTATTCTCGTTTCAGCACTTGCGCATAACCATAGACCAGACGACAAATACTATTGTTTGACGGGAAACGGGAGGTAAAATAATAACCAATTATTATTATTATTGTATGGTCTGTCATTGGAGCAGCTGCTTACTCGAGCGACCTCCCAGGAGCACGCAGATCTGATGAAGTGGCTGCGAGAGTCCGATACCGTAATCAAGAAGGCGACCATGGATTCGAGAAACGGTATTTTTGATCTTTGATCTTTACACACAACGTTAGTTGATCTTTGATCTTTAAGGATTCTTCTCTTCATTATCGATTGAAGTGCTGGATTCGTCTGGTAGATCAGTGAGCGACGACACTCTGAGAAAACAGTTGGATGTTCTGTCGAAAGAGAGACAAAAGAAGGTGGAAGAGGAGAAGAGGAAGAGGAAGAAGGCGAAGAACTGAGAACATTGAGAGGGTTGATTAGGTCGGATGAGAACCGATGAATAACCGACTGGATGATAACCATTTGCAGACTTTAGACATAGCGGTCGAAATACAATTGGGCTCATTATTAGCTAACCTATATTTAAAAAAAAGTTTTACATTCAAAGTGCATGCAAACTTGAACATGTGCATCTATCAATTATACTAATTTAATTATTTGTCAATTCATTCTTACTTGTCTCTCATATGCAAATAGTTCTCATCCAGTCTGTTCTCGTTCGGCCTAGTGCCCGCCAAATATCACGACCCATATTATTGATTATTGTATAGAAGTTGATAGATCAGATTAGTTATCATGAAATGTATTGCTATGTTACACTGCTGTATGAATAAAGAGAACGTATATGTATAAATAAATAATTAAATATAAGACGGATTTTCCAGTGCGAAAAGAGGAGAACATAACAGAGCATAACAAATTAAATGACTAATACTATTGTAAAAAAAATCAAAAAATTAAAAATAAAATAATTAGGTCAAATATAAATTATTACTTCTGACCAGTACTTTTCTTGTTACAGCACATATGCTTATACGAATAGCTCTTTATTCATTTAATTCAACCAGAAGTTCTGAAAAGTCAATAAATTTTAGAAAAAAAAAATATTAAGAGTTAGAGAAAATACAACAGTTAGTTACAAACAGTTAGTTACAAATGTGAATGAAATATAAAATATAAAATCTACTATTTTAGATTTATTTATTTATAAATAAATACATAAATATAAAATCGGTTGTTCTGGAATAAACTTGAGTAAGTGTTTAGAACTCAGAACTGTTTAGTGCTTGGTACTTAGCTTAAGTATTTACTTAGCTTAAGTACTTATCGCTTAAGAATTAGGGAGGTTTCTCGACTAAACGGACATCATCAACGATGGCTCTATTAATAGATTAAAATCTTCGTCGCCTCCTCGAAGTAGATCGATTTGTCTCCGAATCGGAAGTCTGAGTAGCAACCGACGAGGGAAAAGACGCCCAGTCTGAAATTAATGATCTTTGATCTTTGATTTCTAACAACTCACTTCGTAGCCACATCCGTGTTGCGTCCTCCAATGTACACAGATCGAGAGTGTAATGTTGATTTGTTATATAACTGAAAACCTCAAAGAATCGTTTAGATAGGAACGCAAATTGGTTTTGTGATCGCGTTGAAACACATTACAATTAGCGCTTTATAAATTATGAACATAATGCCCAAAAGTGACGGAGAGATGAAATAAATATCCATTTTTTGCATGCCCTCTCTACTTAAAGGCACACACCGATCTAATTTGAAACTCTCCGCTCGCTAGGCAACGCTCTCTCGTAGTCAAAGACAACGAGTGAGTACGGCCAGAGCGGTGAGTTTAAAATTAGGTCGGGATGCGCGTTTGTTCCCAAGCAAAACACCATTCTGATATATGAATATGCCTTTGAACTTTGATCTTTGATCTCTGATCTTTGATCTTTGATCTTTCTCACCTCATCGATAGCTACGACCAATCTCATCGACTCGTAGCAAATGGTGATCCTGTGCAATTGTCCATTATAAAGCACGCCCTGAAAAAACGATTCGTTGATTTTTCTCCATTGGATGAACTGCACTTGACCGTTCACTACAAACGATCTGCAATCATCATCGGTTATTTAAATCAGTTCTCAATAAGTCTAACCCCAAGAGTGATCATCAACTCTAACCAACTTGATATCGTGCCGTTGTCCACAATACTTACTTGCAAGGGAACTGTCTCAACTTAATGTGGCCATATGACATGGGAATAATTTACCTGAATCAGTTTTCGATGCTGATTACGAATCCGTTATCAAACGTTGCCCAATCGAGCTGAGATTCGAGTAAAAACGTAGTTCGCGCTAGTTTTAAAGGGACCGGGAAACGAAAAACAAGTTGATCTCATATAAAAGGGCTTGAAATTCTGTTTCGAAATATATAAATCTTATATCATAAGAATTCTCTGGTAAGGAGAACGGCGCAGTTAAAAAACTACAGTCTGCTCCATATAGCGGGAGCCTTTTCCTAATTACCACACCAACTCTTTGGATACGACTTGAAATTGAATATTTTGATGATAATTATATCAGAAGTGAGGAATTATGAAGAATAAAACTCAATAATGGGCTATTTTGAGCTTTTCCATGGAGTTAGCATACTGTAATTCGGAAACCTCGCCCGTGGTGTGGAGCAGGCTACAGTAATCCAACTTCTTACCAGAGCGTCTTTTCAAACTTTCAAATACATATTTCTGAATAGTTCTTTGAGCTTATCAACATGAGATCAATTATTTTAACTATTTCGAATCGAAATTTTTGGATGCCAGCTGCCTTTAACATCACATAAGGTTTACAATAAGAACGTGACAACAGCAGATCGTATAGTTTTCATTGGGACTTTCTGAGAACACTGAAACAAGAATTCGCAGGGCTAATTGTTTAAATTATCTAACGAGTTTGCTTTTTGAATCGGGTTCCAGAGTCACGCCCTTTTGTCTCATTCCACCGAATATTAATCAAGTTATTGATGTGAAGGTTATGAGTTTGCATGCGCCGCAGAAGTTACCTTATCTTTATAGTTATTGATCGTGAGTTCTTTTTCAAAAATCCAAAATGCGGTTAGGCTTGGTAGTTTGCAACATACTTTTCGTCTTGTGGTCTAAGAATAAACTCTACAATATTATCATCATTTCTCATTTTCCTTGGGTTATTGGAATGCTGAAACGAAAATGCACATGGTTATATTCAGTCGCGAGTCTGATTGGGAGCAGTGTGTATGGCCTTGGCCTCACCCATAACGATCGCCGTCACTTAACAGTGTCCTGTCTCAGGCATCACTGGAAGCGGCGGCGAAGGCGGCAACGCGAACTGTTCCGCGTCTGGCGCGGCATCTGGCAGTCAGACAGGTGGAGCCGGAGACAAAAGCAAAGGCGCTGGTGATGCGGGAGATGCGGGAAGCAGTAAGAAGTCCGCTAAGAAGTGAGTAGATATTATCTTAAATGAGGGTTGGGAAATGTTTTCGGAAAAGCAATTTCCCGGTTCGAAAATTCTGTGAATCAGGAAATTCATTAGGAAAAATGTTCAGGTGCATTTCTTTTCTTTTTTCCTTTTTTTTCTTAGTTGCACAGTTCGACAAAGGAGTGATAAGCAATTATTCGTTAAGTTGTTGATATTATCTGCTGTATTTTTCTGAAATATACGTCCATTCATCTTCAGTCGCTGCAGTAGTTCGGCCGACATGCTTCTGTCGTCCCCCTTGACGCCCCTTCATCCCATTCCCGAGATGACGCAGCTGCACGCAGATAAGCACGGACGGATACGTGCACGATTACTGTTCAGTAAGGGGTGATTACTGTAGAGGTATACGGTAGAAAGGGGTGATTACTGTAGAGGTATGCGGTAGTAAGGGGTGATTACTGTAGAGGTATACGGTAGTAAGGGGTGATTACTGTAGAGGTATACGGTAGTAAGGGGTGATTACTGTAGAGGTATACGGTAGTAAGGGGTGATTACTGTAGAGGTATACGGTAGTAAGGGGGTGGTTACTGTAGAGTCATGCGGTAGTAGGCGGTGATTGCTGTGGTGGTGCACAGTTTCAAGGGTCACTGGTCCAGGTATACTGTATTAGGGGGTGATTACTGTAGTGGTACGCAGTATCAAGGATGATTAGCGTCCAGGTGTACGGTAGTAAGGCGTGGTTACAGTAGAGGTATACGGTAGGGAGGGTGAATATTGTCCAGGTATACGGTAGTAAGGGGTGGTTAATGTAGAAGTATACAGAATCAAAGATGACTATATAGATATAAAATTGATGACTGTGCTGACTGTAGATCAATATTTATGTCCACTTCTATAGAAAATAAGTATATGCAATAAATTTTTTACAATAAATAAGCAAACGGGTTTTTAAAGAAATCAATGATTGCCTTTGTAGATCAGCGACAGCAGAGCGAGTGGTGGCCGAATGGGCCACAGCCGGTACCGTACTCTCGTCGACTTAATGTAATACCGGCAGCGTCGCCCATATTTGGCACGCCGCCAAGAACTCTTGCCGCGAACGAGTGAGTATCGATTTTCACCGGATCAATATATTGATTGATTGATTGATTTATTTGATTGACATTATATTGATTAATTTGATTGACATATTGATTGATTTGATTGACATTATATTGATTGATTATATTGATTGATTGATTACAGTAATGATTACGCACGATGGCTCCGATCGATTGTGCGCACGTGTTCCGCGAGAATATTTGCGTGTCCAGTTGCGAACCGGACGAGGTTATTGATTTATTGATTGATTCATCGAAAGATTTCAATTTAAGCGAAAAATAACGATTTTTCGAAATTGGCAAAAAATATTTTGAAAATCTGTATAAAAATACTGCGAGGGCAAAAAAATTAAATTAATAAAATAAAATATATGTCATCGATTACTTTAATTATTTTCAGAAGCTACTCAATCGATCGATACCTACAGCAGAGCGGGCTACCGTAAACTCTGATCTGTCGTCACTGTCGCTAGCGCTGAATGAGGTCTCGACGTCTTCTGCATCGTCGCTGTCCGATTTGTTCAGTCCTAGTGAATCGTCCGATTCCGGTCTGGCCGTTACGCGGCGGAAGAAGCTCGTCAAGAAGATCAAATCGAGACACGAGGTAAGATTTGTGGTTTCACTCCCTTGATGTTTGCGTGAGGAGTTGGAATAGATTGATTTTTTTCCTTTTCAAATAATACACTAGAAATTGTCGAAGGGAATCATCTATTTGATTTTCTGTTCATAAATCTGTTATATCTGTTTCCAGGCGCTGTATAGCAATATACCCTATACTTTTCATGGGGATCGGGATATGAGCATTCTCTTGTAAAGATTTTCTAGTGCTCAATAGGCTGTTGATTTGCGGTTTCACCCACTTGATATTTGAGTGATGAGTTTGAACGGATTGATAGAGCTATCATTTGCCGAATAAATTATCTTTTTTTTTATCATAAATCTAATATACTGATTGATTGATGATTCAAAAAATCAATAAATCATCTTCAGAAACATCTGCGTCAGTCGTCGATAGAAGACAAGGAGGATACCGTACCCCGCAAGTTCCTGAACAGCAAGTCCCATCTGGAGCAATGGATCGAGCAACTGGGAGTGATGAATAATGTCGTCTGAATATCGTTCTGCTGACCAATTTGACTACCGTATCTCTGAGATTATTGATTGATTAGTTGCATCAGGTAGTTTCCCCGTAGTAGCCCAGTGTGGTGAACTACGTTCACAGTTTAGACTTGTCATGTACCTTATAACCTTAATAATCAACCGTCTCCGGAATAAAAAAAAACAGATCTGATTCCCCTTCCTACCCCTTTTTGTTGTACACTACTGTAGCTTTTATATACTACTGTATACGGTATACCTAAGTAGCTACTGTAGCTTTTGCCTGTGTGTGTGTGTGCAGTGTGCAGTGTGGTGCGCCGAGTGCGCCTTGTGTAAGTTGTTGTTTCCCAATAGCTCCCCTAGTGTGTACTCATTTGTATATGAAGTGATGAAACCACCCGGGAGATATGTAGTCTGCAGATAAGCTTGTTTTAATTTGTACGGAAACTTTTTCAGTTTCCCAGACTGTATCTATTTTTCGTCCATTCATACCGTACTTCTCAGATTGTATCGACTTTTATTCCTACCGTATACCGTTTCCGTCTCACCACCTTTCATAGATGTCACATGCGCACACTCCCACTCTTACTGTTGTCCTGAGACTTACACTACCGTATCTCTGAAAATATTGATTGATTAGTTGTATGAAGTAGTTACCGTAACCAGTACGATCCCTCGCATACTTGAATACTGTACTTGCACGTTTATTGCATACCATAGGTCAGCAAAACTCCACTTGCGACTCTAGTTTGACCTCTACCGTTGCCAGTATGTGTATGACGATTTATATTATTGATTTTCTTTATTGATTTTTCTTCTTGATATAGATGAAGTCGGATCTTTCATGAGCCATAAGACCATTGTATTCTCCGGTTTTGCAGGGTATTATCATAGAAAGTAGCGGGCAAAAAGTGACTTACTTTTTACTTGCTTTTTTCTCTTACTATGTGTGCTGTTTCATGAGTATATAGCGGAAAAGTAGGTAAGAAGTAAGTTACTTATTGCACGTTAATTACTATAATATTGCAAATCCGGAGTTGTGCTGTCTTATTCTCCGCACCCTCTCACTTTCTACCATTTCATGAATCAATGAAATCCCACCCCCAATCTTCTAGTCACAACTATAATATTCACGGTGGTCGGACGCGATGCCGCGCACTTTGTCATCGACACTTTTGTGCCATTTATCAATGGCATCTGCAAGTGCAAAGTACGCGGCAACGCGCTGCCGACCCTAGCTCTGTCTTGTATCGAATCCTTTCCCGCACATATTATATTCAGAGAATGAATAAAGAGTTATATATTTTAATATTTAAATCGCTTTTCCTATTCACATTGCGTGATCCGTATAGGACGGACGAACCAAATGACCGCGGTCGTTTGGTTCGTCCGTCCTGTAGCTTATAGGACGGACGAACCAAATGACCGCGGGTAATTTTAGTAGATCGGAAAATGTAACACTATCGGAACAAAAAAATGTGTTGTTGCGAAATTTTATCGACCGCCATTTTGCGGAATATGTGTTATTTCTAGTTTTGTTTTCAAACAGAAAAAATATCGCTCTATACTCTCATCAATCAATCGAGTTCATTTGGTTAACGTTTAAGCCTAGGCTTACTATCCGCACTACTCCTATTGATCCATTTAAATATTCTGTCGATTCAGTTATTTATTCGCACTCAGCAGAGTTCCTTAGTTAAGGAAAGCTTAGGCTTAGAGTCCGCACTACTCTATTGATCCATCTAAATATTCTATTGATTCAGTTAGTATTCACATTCAGCAGAGTTCCTTAGTTAATGAAAGCTTAGGCTTAGAGTCCGCACTACTCTATTGATCCATCTAAATATTCTATTGATTCAGTTAGTATTCACATTCAGCAGAGTTCCTTAGTTAAGGAAAGCTTAGGCTTAGAGTCCGCACTACTCTATTGATCCATTTAAATATTCTATTAATTAAATTAATTAAATAAATCCATACATTTTCGGCGACGTCGCATAATTTATATATATGAGGCCGTTTGCGTAAGAGCCGACTAAGTTCCGGCACAGCCAAAAAGTCAAAATTTGGGGATCGGGGTTCTCAAGGGTGCTGTTGACGATGGTCATGTTCATTTTGCGCCTAGATGCACCGTTGAGGCCAGACGACGTCGCGTTGAAATCGCTTATTTAGTTATTTCTCCCCACTAGATGGAGCTAAAATTTACAGACTGTGCACCCAGGGTCAGAATTCGATGGCAATCATCATGTCTGTCCAATTCATTTTTCATGAAAAAGTCGAAATTTTTTAAAAATTTAAATTTCTCTCAAAATCAAGAGTGTTTTATGCGAGAGACATAGATCGGACCAGAATGGCTTCCTGTTTCCGTAGAAAAAAATTTCAGCCAATTTGACTACCTTATTTTCGAGAAAATCAACTTTTAGCGCTGTCATTTAGCCGTTGGAGTGGAGACAACAGGCGAGATAGTGTGGTGATAAGCGAGAGAGCAGAGAGGCAGGTGAGGCGATCAACATGGGAAGGAAGGGGTGGACGTGATTGTGTCTCTTTGCTCTCTCGTATCACCACTCTCTCTCGCCAGTTGTGTCCAGTCCAACGGCAAAATGACTGCACTAAACGTTGATTTTCTCGAAAATAAGGAAGTCAGATTGCCTGATTTTTTTTCTGTGGAAACAGGAAGCCATTCCAGTCCGATCTATGTATCTCGCATAAAACACTCTTGACTTTGAGAGAAATTTCAATTTTGAAAATTTCTGAAATTTTTTCATGAAAAATGAATTGGACAGGCGTCGTGATTGCCATCGAATTCTGCCCCAGAGTGCACAATTTTTAAATTTTAGCACTATCTGGTGAGGAGAAATAACTAAAAAAGCGATTTCAATGCGACGTCGTCTGGCCTCAACGGTGGCTCAAGGTGCAAAACGAACATGACCATCGTCAACAGCACCCTTGAGAACCCCGATCCCCAAATTTTGACTTTTTGACTGTGCCAGATTTCACATATTTTGGTCGAATCTTACGCAAACGGCGTCATATAGCGTGTCGATTTCCAAAATATGATTGGTCAATTTACCAAAATGTTATTTTTCGCTTAAATTGTAACTTTTAGCGTAAAATGAGAGTAGTATCGTGGGTCGATCCTGAACATGAGCCGTATATGCTGGGTCAATCCTCATATTTTGAGGGTATGAAAATGTATGATTCTATCGATTCACATGCAGGAGACAAGACGTATTCCGTAAAATGACCGCAATTTGGCCGTACGCCGGATACGGACACGTATAAATCTGACAACGAGATAGTACACACAAAAAATACTAATTGCTTATACAAGATCCCTTTCGCTACGAAAGTCAATTAACCGTAGCAGTTTCACACATTCCCTTATAGAAACATCGAAAAAGAGTCTACAAAACAAGAAATCACACATAATCCGCAAAATGACTGTCGATAAAATTTCACAACAACACATTTTTTTGTTCCGATAGTGTTACATTTTCCGATCTACTAAAATTACCCTCGGTCATTTGGTTCGTCCGTCCTATAAGCTACAGGACGGACGAACCAAACGACCGCGGTCATTTGGTTCGTCCGTCCTATACGGTTAAGTTTCACATTGTAATGAGTAAGACTATCTTCAATCGATATCTTGGAATCTTACCGTAACTCAGAGATCAATCACGTCTCATAGTTTTGTCATTTGTCCATCATCAATCATTCGATATAATTTAATTTATTTATCTCTTTTGTACCGTGTTTTCGTGTAAAACGCATAAATATTATTATTATTATCGATAATCCTTGCAGTTATGGTCCTGCCGCGATTGAGCGGCGGCCATGGATTACGGTGGTGTTGTCGGAGGGCATCGACCAGCACGGCAACTTGCCTACAGTGGCCACTTGATGAGGCATGAGATTCCTCGTCTTACTTTTGCGTTATTCAATCATTTATTATGCAGCGCGCAAGGAAAAAGAACACATGGTAGACTGTATATATCAATTTATTGATATTTATCATTATCGTCATATATATATGTATATGTATATACATGTCATATGTATATATACAGGGTGCGTGATAATTACTTGCATGCGGCCTACATCAGGCAAGATTTGACGATGTTACGAATAAAGAAATCAGAGATACCGAGCTTTCAAGCGATTCCACCCAGGTTACGGTAGATCTTCTGGAGAATTCTCTCTCAGTTCCGGAGGGAAGTACCGGACACCGGTATTCCTCGCACATGACGGTCACCTTCTGTGCCGAGTTAGTGGTACCGTCGAATTGCGTGGTAGACGATTCTCTTAGGAGCGTTGACTCGAACGATGATGTCGGAGGGCTGGATTCCTTCGCGATATTGCTTCAGAATCGCAGCTCTCATTGGGTTTGCCTTCACCAATGCTGACTAACTAGACTAATCGGTTTGAAACCTCGAAGGGTTTTATACGAAAGCTCAGCCATCATGATAGTGCAACTGGTCTTGGGAAATATCGATTAGCTGAGAGTGGACAATCGGATGCAATCGAGTCCACGTAATTTTCACGCACCCTGTATATATTTGTCGTTAATATTTAAATGAAAAAGTCAAGAAATAAACAACGCCGATCTAAAAAAAAGACGGTAATTGTGAATGACCTGTTGATTTGCGGTTTTCGTAATTTATGATAGTACCGAAGAGTGCATAGCTATTGATAATTCGTGAATAAATTGTTGTGAGTGCTATCTTTGCTGAAGTACTGGCTGAAGTGATGTATCGATTGTGCGGAAGATTGTGAATGGTTGCTTAACTTTACTTTTAGTATTATGTTTTTTTCAAAAAAAAAAAAACAAATTTACAACGATCGATAATTTGTATTCATGCAAATATTGATTGATTGTTCCAGAAGAATCGATTAAGCAATCGTCTGGCTGATGTGGAGAAACACTGGCGCACAACGACCACTGGAGAGGGCATGTCGAGACCGCCAACGAGCAAGGTATACTGTAGTTATTGATTGATGTGCAAGGTATACTGTAGTTATTGATTGATGTGCAAGGTATACTGTAGTTATTGATTGATGAGCAAGGTATACTGTAGTTATTGATTGATGTGCAAGGTATACTGTAGTTATTGATTGATGAGCAAGGTATACTGTAGTTATTGATTGATGTGCAAGGTATACTGTAGTTATTGATTGATGTGCAAGGTATACTGTAGTTATTGATTTATGAGCAAGGTATACTGTAGTTATTGATTGATGAGCAAGGTATACTGTAGTTATTGATTTATGAGCAAGGTATACTGTAGTTATTGATTGATGTGCAAGGTATACTGTAGTTATTGATTGATGTGCAAGGTATACTGTAGTTATTGATTGATGAGCAAGGTATACTGTAGCTATTGATTGATGAGCAAGGTATACTGTAGCTATTGATTGATGAGCAAGGTATACTGTAGCTATTGATTGATGAGCAAGGTATACTGTAGTTATTGATTGATGTGCAAGGTATACTGTAGTTATTGATTGATGAGCAAGGTATACTGTAGTTATTGATTGATGAGCAAGGTATACTGTAGTTATTGATTGATGAGCAAGGTATACTGTAGTTATTGATTTATGAGCAAGGTATACTGTAGTTATTGATTGATGAGCAAGGTATACTGTAGTTATTGATTTATGAGCAAGGTATACTGTAGTTATTGATTGATGTGCAAGGTATACTGTAGTTATTGATTGATGTGCAAGGTATACTGTAGCTATTGATTGTTGAACAAGGTATACTGTAGCTATTGATTGATGAGCAAGGTATACTGTAGCTATTGATTGATGAGCAAGGTATACTGTAGCTATTGATTGATGAGCAAGGTATACTGTAGCTATTGATTGATGAGCAAGGTATACTGTAGTTATTGATTGATGAGCAAGGTATACTGTAGTTATTGATTGACGAGCAAGGTATACTGTAGCTATTGATTGATGAGCAAGGTATACTGTAGTTATTGATTGATGAGCAAGGTATACTGTAGCTATTGATTGATGAGCAAGGTATACTGTAGCTATTGATTGATGAGCAAGGTATACTGTAGCTATTGATTGATGAGCAAGGTATACTGTAGTTATTGATTGATGAGCAAGGTATACTGTAGTTATTGATTGACGAGCAAGGTATACTGTAGCTATTGATTGACGAGCAAGGTATACTGTAGCTATTGATTGATGAGCAAGGTATACTGTAGCTATTGATTGTTGAACAAGGTATACTGTTGTTATTGATTGATGAGCAAGGTATACCCACTCCAGCTGTAAGAGACAGGGCTCAAGCCTGTGGTGTGTTATATTTAACTCGTTATAGGCGTTGCTGTTTCAGATGTAGTTTCATTTTACATGTTTTTAACACCATAGGGCACATTGCTAGTTAACTTATTTAATCAAAAAATTACATTTAAAATTCATGCATACTTATTCTTGTACATCTATTAATAATATTAATTTAATTGTGTGTACACTGTCTGTACAAAGCCATTGCAGTCCTCCCCCAAGTACATCCTCTCTCAATTCTTGTATCATAATAATAATAATAATAATAATAATAATAATAATAATAATAATAATAATAATAATAATAATAATAATAATAATAATAATAATAATAATAATAATAATAATAATAATAATAATAATAATAATAATAATAATAATAATAATAATAATAATAATAATAATAATAATAATAATAATAATAATAATAATAATAATAATAATCAAGCTATTGCAGGCTACCCCCAAGTACATCCTCTCCCAATTCCCGTATCCCTCGGGTAGTCTACACATGGGCCATCTGCGCGTCTACACCATATCTGACGTCATCGCGAGATACTATCGATTGTGTGGACACGAGGTACGGTAAGGGGCGGAGTTATTGATTGATTCGTGTAAATAATTTATTTATTGAGTGTGATCGCCTTAGCTTTTCGCTGAAAAGAGATCACGTAGATATTGTTAGTTTGTAATTGCCCAGTGGTGTGTCCAATCTGTCAAAAAAGATGCGAAGAAAGTTGCGAACAAAGTTCGCAACTTTCTTCGCATCTTTTTCTCTAAATCTCTCGAAATACACGCTCTCTAATTCTCTCTAACAAAAGTTGCGTCGAAAGTTGCGACGAAAAGATGCGACTAAAGTTGCGAACTTTGTTGCGAGGTCGGTTAGAGCAGACGAGAGAGTGTGCATTTGAAGAGGAGCAGAAAAAGTAAACGGAGCTTTACATAAAGTTGCGACGAAACTTGAATTTACAAAAGTGATAGTGTGATGGTGAAATTGTTATTACTCAACACCTTATGAGTGTGTGTTCAATATGTTATAATTTTTTTTAAAGAAAACTCTTATTATTTATACAAAAACTGCAAAAGAAGTCGTGTGCGCGCTCACGGATTTTCGTTTGAACTCAAGCTAGAAGGGGCGGGGTGACTGTCACCAAACCCGTCTGGGGTTTGCCGAAGTCTTTAATACAAGTATATAAGCCCCTTACACATCAAAGGGGTAGGAGAGCCTTCGAATGAAAGTTGTGAGGAGAGGTGCGCCTAACTCGTCTGGGGTTCGCCGTAGGCATTCTTACAAGTATGTAAACCCCTTGTCTATGTGAGGGGTAGGAGAGCTTTCGGACGAAAGTTGAGAGGAAAGTTCGCATCTTTCTGCTGAACTCTCGCTAGAAAGTTGCGAACTTTCTTCTGAACTTTCGATCGAAAGTGACAGATTGGACGGACCCCAGATGCTTTCGTGTTTCATACTTTAGATATGTAAGGCATGCAATTTTCTTTCAACGATGTGCTCAACATTCAACGTGGATACACTACAACTATTATTATTTTATTATTATTATTATTATTATTATTATTATTATTATTATTATTATTAGTAGTTGTAGTATTGTTATTAATTATTATTACTATTACTATTATTTATTATCGTATGTAATTCATCCGATCGGCTGGGACGCATTCGGTCTGCCTGCAGAGAACGCTGCGAGAGAGCCTGGTATCGATCCGACAGAGTGGGCGAAAAGGTAATATATGCTTTAAAAATTAAAAAAAATTGACGACGATCTGAAAAAGAATGGCCTGTTGATTTGCGGTTTTCGTAATGTGATAAGGTCGTACACGGCGATTGATGTTGCATCGATCCGTTGGGTGCTATTTGATCAGTAATAGTAATCTAACAGTATAAATAATAATACTATACTCTTATATAAGAGATTTATCCCACACCCTATGTGTTCGGCTTGCATTTCTTTTTAAACGGTCGTATTTTTGGATTTTTTTTGAAAAGCTGACCGTATTTTGAAATTCCGTAGCGTCCCTAACCTACTTATGGGAATTAACGATTTTAGTATTGTTTGATACACGGTCATGTTCACCTACAGTGATCTTACTGTTCTTGCCTATTACAGTAACATTGAGTCAATGGGGGCGCAACTGCTTCGCACGGGTGTGCACTTTGACTGGGAACGCGAGATCGACACGAGCGCCCCTGATTACTACAGGTATACTACGGTAGCTCGATTTGGCAATCGACAAATGATCGTAGTGTATGGAAGAGTACGGCAAGAGCAATCGATAATCACGATCATCTGTTGTAGATGGACCCAGTGGATCTTTACACAGATGCACCGTGCAAAGCTGGTCCGACGAGGAATGGCTGAGGTACGGTAGGAACAGGCGGAATATCGATTGCAATTTGCATTTTGTGTTTACCTGGTTTCTCCGGTTTTTCAGGGTAATATTATGGTAAGTAGCGCGCGAACAGTAACATACTTTTTACTTTCTTTTTCGCTGCATCATGAAATATCAGAACAGTAACAAAAAAGTAAGTTACTTTTTGCGCACTACTTACTATAATATTACCTGCAAACCCCGAGTTCTGGCAAATATCATTTATTTATCCGATCAATGGCATACATATCAGTGTTTTGAAACGGTAATGCTGGGGGTTGAGACAGAGCCTTTGAAAGAGCAAATAATGAATTCTACAAATCATACAAATGTACGCAATACTATTCATTGTTAGAGGAGCACCGTTTCGGCCATAGGTTCTAGAAAGTCCTGGACATTTAAATAATAAAACAAAATCAATAAGTTGAAGACGCCGATATAATGGCTCGTTAAAAAATAGTGGAAAACCGAAATCGGCGACTTTCCACCCGTTAAAAAAGTACCCGGAAAGTCGAAAATGGAAACACGAAATTTGAATTCGCGCGCGCTCAAAGAGGTGCGGGAATTCAAGTTCCGACTTCCGTCACCGATTTTTAGCAGTAAAATGGAAAATCAACCTCCTTCTTGCTAAAAATGGAATCCGCGAAAATTCGCTGTCGGAATTTGAATTCCCGCACCTCTTTGCGCGCGCACGAATTCAAATTTCGTGTTTCCATTTTCGACTTTCCGGGAACTTTTTTAAACTTTTTCCGATTTCGGTTTTCCACTTTTTTTAACGAGCCATAAAAGACGGTATTTGTGAATTGCCTGTTGTTTTGCGGAATTGGACTTCTCTTGTCTATTTCCTCTGTTACAGGTCAACTGGGATCCAGTCGACTATACCGTACTCGCCGCCGAACAAATCGATACTGATGGTATATTGATTGATTGATTATTTGATTTATTGATTTATTGATTGATTTTCAAGTCGCAGTTGGCGTTCGGGAGCCGTGGCGGAAAAGCGCCGCATGCACACCTGGCTCGTGGAGACGCCCAAGTAAGCCAAGGTATACGGTGGTTATTGATTTTCATATACGGTAGTTATTGATTTTACTGCTTTGGCAGTTGATGCTTGGTTTTTTGTTGTTCATATTCGTCGGATTGCCCATTTTGGAACAATAACAACAACAACAACAAAAGAACAAAATTTCGTACCTCTTGCAACCTTCTGGTCTACAGATTTTCAGGTCATTAGGTAGATCATTTAGTCTGTGGAGGGAATGAGTGGGTTGAGAGATTATTAAAATCAGTTCGTGTTCGCACCATCAATCAATGTTAAAGGTGGAGTCCGAGCAATATTTTCGTGAACAAACTGTGAAGACAGAAAGATAGCAAAACTTATTCTACATACCATACATAAATTATTTTATGCTAATTCAGCTTATTGATCGCAAGAATCATGAATGAATTCATGCTTGATGTACAGACAAAGGCGCGAAATTTTGAAAATAGGAAAGTTCAGCAATAGGTTTCGAACCCGCGACGTTACGCTTACTAGTAAGCACTTTTACCACTGCGCTACGGGATTGATGAATGGTCGTGCTAATTCCTTCCATATCATTTGTCCTTTGCATAGCACATATGTTCTACATTTGCATTAACTTTCGAAAGCCCCCATCTTTAAAACATGCATTTTCATACCGTCGACCCACCGTATACGGCCTATTTTCACTATCGACCTACTATATAACGCTCTTTTTTCATTCGAAAAATTACAATTTAAGCGAAAAATATCGATTTTTCTTAATCGAAACACTATATGTTAAAAGTCCGGTAAGGGTGACGAAAATGTTTATGATCAATACAATGTCAGAGACTGTCGGATGGACTGACGGCATTGGGCGATCGATGGCACGAGGTGGCCGGTATTCAGGCCAATTGGATTGGAAAGTGTGACGTGTGGCGGTTCATGATGCCCGTAAAGGTATCGATTGATCTATATATTTTTTAAAAGTTGACACTATTTATAGTACCGGCCAAGAGTCTATCATACTTTATATTTACGGGAATATTTTATATCACAAAAACGAACTCCTCTCCCAATATAGCCCAGTGTATTCCCGCTTCAGCACTCTCACATAATCATGGAATCGACGACAAATACGTTTACTATAATGACTGAAATTGACTTCAAATAAAAACCAAATAAACGCATTTTCACATTTACTTCATAAAAACGCACCTGTGAACTCTCGTTTCGCGATTCTGAAATATACCGATGGAAAATCACAAGGTATTTATTTATTTATTTATTTGACACACCCGTGACAGGTGCGACAGCAAATACAGAAACGTTAAGAGAAATAATAAGAATAATAGAAAGGATTTGGGGAAGGTGACAGGGATAGTAAAAAATAATAAAATCAGCAAAACCCAACCAATCAATCGACCAACATGTATTTTTAATTTCACTTTCATGTTAATGATTATAGTGAAATAAATAAATAAATAGAAGTACATTTACCATTGCTGCCATCATCACCCCGTGGATTTCCAGGGTCGATGACAAAAAAAAACAATCAAAAAAAATCTATTAGTCAGATTCGAACCATCCATCTATCACCGTGATTCTCGTTCTCACATACATAACCCAGAACATAAACAATTATTACTATTATATTTATTATAGTACGAGCACATTTTGTGATTATTTTTTATGAAAACCAGACCGCATTTTGCAAATCTGTAACGCAGCTATTCGACATATGATCAGGAAGAATGGTTTCTTGTACCAATCTTGTATTCTTGTAATAAATACCATCATAGGTGGGCACGCTGGTGGAAAGGCTGTGCGCAAACCGGGGAATTGTTAGGCAAGGCTATGCGCATGGCCATTTTTTAGCAGATTTGTTAGGCAAGGCTATGCGCATGGCCATTT
Source organism: Parapristionchus giblindavisi (assembly GCA_943737045.1). Lineage (NCBI taxonomy): Eukaryota > Metazoa > Nematoda > Chromadorea > Rhabditida > Diplogasteridae > Parapristionchus > Parapristionchus giblindavisi. The sequence goes on from CALSFV010000441.1 coordinate 50,091, forward strand.
TTTAGCAGATTTGTTAGGCAAGGCTATGCGCATGGCCATTTTTTAGCAGATTTGTTAGGCAAGGCTATGCGCATGGCCATTTTTTAGCAGATTTGTTAGGCAATGGCCATTTTTTAGCAGATTTGTTAGGCAATGGCCATTTTTTAGCAGATTTGTTAGGCAATGGCCATTTTTTAGCAGATTTGACTGGAAATTTTCCAATTTTTGCGAAGCAAAGCTAAGGGTAAGGCTGTGCGCCAAAATAATTCGTTCTCACGCGCCCACCTATGCATATCATAGTCATACATTCTGAAGATGAGAGTCAATCAATTTGTTCATATCAAGCATTATGCTAGGTGAAGGAAGAGCCATTCTTCAGTTCTTCCACTGGTATTCGTATTGCTCATTAATCCTCTTGAACTCATCTCGCCGTTGAACACGCGGATGAGAATAGACCAAGATCGGAATGGATCATAGAAAATATTCACGGGAAACATAAAATATGACAGACTTTTGGCCTTTCTCAGTAAGGATAACTGTATTCCCCTGATCAATCACAAAATATCGATTGCCCAGGCGCTCGATGACGCCGCGACATCGCACGAGTTCCTCGATCTGCGTCTGTCCGACCCGCTCTCACTGCCCTCTGCAGCCTTTGTGCTGCTGTCGGCGACTGATTCACTCGTGAGAGGCGATGGGAGTGATAAGGAACAGCCGTGTGAGTATTGATTTATTGATTGATTTATTGATTTTCTCTAGATACTATTAGTTTCAAATGCAACATTAAGTTGTACGTATAAACAAAGTTTTTGTCACGATTATGTAACCTATCATTATTTTTTTCAGTTGGGCAATGAACCGATATGGACACTATCTCATATTTTATCGATCAATAAACCGATTTCCAGACCTCTCCGAGCTGCGCGTACTGAACGTTGTCACTGGTCGATACATGCCGCTGATAGTCGTGCCGAAGGCGTATCTTGACGCGACAAGTGCAGCCAATGGAGGTATACGGTATTTCACTTTGATATATACTCACGCTTGGTTATGATGCATTTTAGTCAAATGCAGTGAAAATTGCGATAACAAGGCAAGCATGAATAATTGAAGTATCGGTGGTAGCGTAGCGAGAATAGTAAGAATAGGCGTAACCATAATGGTAACAATATGTGTTTTTCAGAAAAGTATGAGAATGACATACAGAAAGAATGCATTATAAAATGCAATACCACAATGGGGGTAGTAAGGTTAAATTAGAAACCCTAATTGCAGGCGCGGCTCCTCCCTACCATCTGGGGGGCGTATGTCCCACGAGGAAGCGGACGCGGAGATCGCGCGTACGCTCCGGATGAGTCTGCGACGGAACCATACAACGATGAGTATGACGATGAATGATATCGAGGAGATCGCTAAGGTATATTATTATTATATTATTATTATTATTATTATTATTATTATTATTATTATTATTATTATTATTATTATTATTATTATTATTATTAAATTTTATTTTAGGTCCCTGCTCATTTCTTGTTTCCCTTCCTTTTACAATGAAATATGTTCCTGAGGCCGTATAACACGCTATCTGAGAAAGTCGACATATGTGTGGTATCGACGAAAAATTAATTTTTCTGTTTTATGTATGACAATTACAGGTTCCATGAGTGTAGTTCGCTGGTACTTGGAAATTCCTTCCAATTGAAAATTCGCTTCAGGAGGTGACCACACAACGATTTGGCGCCTTTTCCTAAAAGGTTTATTTCGAATCCAATCGATTCGGGAGTCGGTGCAATGGACTCCTTGGCTAATTCTAAGAAACTATTGCTGAGGAAAGTTTTTTTGATCAAAGATCAACGAAGGCTGGAATTCGGGAATTTTCAGAAAAAAAATCACATTAAATTAATTCTCACTATTTTCCAATGGCCCAGGTAAATTTTTTATTTGCCCAATAGCTTCTGCATATTATATTACACCTTTAGTTTAAAAGTGGTAATTTTTGAAATCTGGGAAAATTGCAAACGAATCAATTTTGTTTGCTGTATTCAATTGTGGTGAGGATTGGCGACGTTCTCTAAAAAGTTTATTTCTAATCTAATCGATTCGGTACTGGGCGCATTCGAATCCTTGTCTAATTCTAAGAAACTATTGCTTATTAGAGTTTTTCGATCAACGGTCAACGAACGCTGGAATTGGGAATTTTCGAAAAAAATGTTTACATTAAATTAATTCTCACTATTTTCCATAATTCTCACTATGTAGGAGCGATTGAGCAAATAAAAAGTTTGCATTCGCCATGAAAAATGTGAGAATTAATTTAATGTAAACATTTTTTACGAAAATATCCAATTCCAGCGTTCGTTGATCGAAAAACTCTCCTAAGCATTAGTTTCTTAGAATTAGACAAGGATTCGAATGCGCCCAGTCCCGAATCGATTAGATTAGAAATAAACTTTTTAGAGAACGTCGCCAATCCTCACCACAATTGAATATAGCAAACAAAATTGATTCGTTTGCAATTTTCCCAGATTTCAAAAATTACCACTTTTAAACTAAAGGTGTGATATAATATGCAGATTCTATTGAGCAAATAAAAAATTTACCTGGGCCATGGGAAAATAGTGAGAATTAATTTAATGTGAATTTTTTTTCTGAAAATTCCCGAATTCCAGCCTTCGTTGATCTTTGATCAAAAAAACTTTCCTCAGCAATAGTTTCTTAGAATTAGCCAAGGAGTCCATTGCACCGACTCCCGAATCGATTGGATTCGAAATAAACCTTTTAGGAATGTATGGTCACCCCCTGAAGCGAATTTTCAATTGGAAGGAATTTCCAAGTACCCGTGAACTTCACTCATGGAGCCTGTAATTATCATACATAAAACAGAAAAATTAATTTTTCGTCGATACCAAAAAAAAATCAGTTGTTGAATTTTCTCAGAAAGTGTGATGTATGTGCTTGTACGTTGACAGACGGTTTGTCGACAAATATGACGTCAAAAGCGTGGTGGGAGGATTTTTGGCAAAAGACTCCACCTATGGTTGTGACGTCACGTTTGCCGGCAAACTATTTGCCAACATTCATGGATACGGACTCTTATTTCTTGTTTCCTACCTTTTACATGATCTTAATGCGTACATTGATTCCAAAAAAAGTTTCCGACTACCATTACCGACTACCTGAAAGATCCACCCAATACCGAGGGGGTTAAGAAATTTCGGAAGTGGTGTAAAAAAACCACGAGCTAAATCCTCCACTGTGAGCTCCAAGCACAGTTTGATCGTAGGCCATGGCCACTGGTCCTTCAGACCAGGATAGGCCCTCTCAGCCAATAGATTGGAGGCGCTAACACTGCGACTCAGCGGTATAGTGTAACTCCAAAAAAAAAAAAAAAAAAAAAAAAAAATTATATCCTTAAACCTGACCAGTGCCAATTTTAAAAGAAGTAAATTAGAGTGGACACATTTATTTTCCTCTTTTCCTCCTATTTTCCGGTATCGATTATTGATTATCGATTGGCACATATTGTTTGCAGTTTGGCGGCTACGGTGGCTACATGAGTCGCGTACACTGCTGGACTGGGCTGTAAGTAGACAGCGAGCATGGGGAACGCCCATTCCGATGATTGTGGATGGGGTGAGTGTTTGTAATAATAATGATGATGATATAATAATAATAATAATAATAATAATAATAATAATAATAATAATAATAATATCATGTGTTCACTTTCGTAGACAATATCACGCCAGTCACGAGAGAATTGTGCTGAGAGTGGGAATGAAGCGAAATGGTAAAATGAGTTAGGACCATTTTTGGTCATCTCTAGGCATGCCCTACCAGCCCCCAAAGTCTCATTATGCAATTTTCATTTTGGGGCCCAATACACCGGTTCGGTAAGGTAAAGTCCCAAGTTTGAGCTTGAATGTCTCGCTTCAGGTGCGTTTTAGCGCAAAAGTGTCACAAGAGTGACCCCTGCTCTTTTTTCGAGCTCTATCGATCTAAACTAACCAGAGGTCATGAAAATGCCTCTGAACAGAGTTACACTTCGAAGCAAATAACTCAAAAATTTAGGAAAAGGAGGTGCTCTTCTTCCAATATGTTATTAAGTTTTTCATACGCTTTCGAATGAGGGGCTTGCGAAAAAAATACGTTAATGCGTTCGTATTGTTCATCCCCTTGGACATTTCCTGATGATTTGAAGTCATTTTCGCCCAACAACAATCTCTCGTTTCACACACGAAATTTTCAAGAGGATGAAATATACGAACGCATTAACGTATTTTTTTCGCAAGCCCCTCATTCGAAAGCGTATGAAAAACTTAATAACATAGTTGAAGAAGAGCACCTCCTTTTCCTTAATTTTTGAGTTATTTGCTTCGAAGTGTAGCTCTGTTCAGAGACATTTTCATGATCTCTGATTTGTTTAGATCGACAGAACTTGCAAAAAGAGCGGGGGTCACTCTTGTGACACTTTTTCGCTAAAAGGCGCCAGAAGTGAGAAATTCGTGCTCAAAGTTGGGACTTGACTTTACCGAACCGGTGTATTGAACCCCAAAATGAAAATTGCATAATGAGACTTTGGGGGCTGGTAGGGCATGTCTAGAGATGTCCATAAATGGTCCTAATTCATTTCATGATTTTTGCTCCATTCCGAAAAATAGCCATTTTAGCTCAATTCTCTCGTGACAAGCGTGATATGCATCCATAGGTCGAATAGCTACGTTACAGATTTTCAAAATGAGGCCATGATTTCAACAACAAAAAAATCCAAAATGCGGTCGTGCTTCGTAGTTTGTAACGTACTTTTCGACCTATGCATGCATCTCCTTACAGCGAAAGTGTCGATACTGAAAACGGGCGTTAATTTGGGGAAGTACATGCAGGTGCAGGATCGCGAGGAAGCGAAAAGCCTAGGTTCCTAGCCTTTACAAGATTGATACGAAACAGCGATTCAGCGGGTATCGATCATTCTACGCGCAGTTTTCTCTTTTTCTCACTCATTTTCTCACTTTCATCAATATTTTTATAGGAGGGGAAACGGCCAATATGCTCTACATTGTAGCTTCAATCAATCAATAGATACAGTAACCTGCTCGATCTGATCATGACTCCACCAGTCCGGTGCCCGATTCACAACTGCCGATGTTGAGCGAACAACGTGGAAAGCCTGTCGAGTGAGTTTATTATTTCTACTTTGATCTTTATATTTTGATCTTTGATCTCTCCTTTCTTTATAGTTCGATCTTTGATCTTTCCTTTATTTATTGTTTGATCTTTGATCCCTCCTTTCTTTATTTTTTGATCTTTGATCCCTCCTTTCTTTATTGTTTGAACTTTGATCTCTCCTTTCTTTATAGTTTGATCTTTGATCTCTCCTTTCTTTATATTTTGATCTTTGATCTCTCCTTTCTTTATAGTTTGATCTTTGATCTTTCCTTTATTTATTGTTAGATTTTGATCCCTCCTTTCTTTATAGATTGATCTTTGATCGTTGATCTTTGATCTCTCATTTCAGTTCCTTATCATCCGGCGCTCGTTATGAGACCGATACACTGGACACATTCTTCGACTCATCGTGGTACTTTCTCCGGTTCCTGGATCCGAAGAATGAGAAGGTAAATTGAAAGTGACAATTGATTTAGAGTGACAGTGACAATTGATATAGACTAACAATGGCAGTTAATTTAGAGTGACAGTGATAGTTGATTTATTTAATGATAGAAATTGACAATTGCTCTTTTTTTTGCTCTTCTTTTACGGAAGTACCCGATGCTTTCGAGTTTCTTCACATATAGCTATTTGTAGCCTCCCTTTCATTCTCGTTTTCTTTCGTAGTCGTATCCATGATAACAATAATAATAATAATAATAATAATAATAATAATAATAATAATAATAATAATAATAATAATAATAATAATAATAATAATAATAATAATAATAATAATAATAATAATAATAATAATAATAATAATAATAATAATAATAATAATAATAATAATAATAATAATAATAATAATAATAATAATAATAATAATAATAATAATAATAATAATAATAATAATAATAATAATAATAATAATAATAATAATAATAATAATAATAATAATAATAATAATAATAATAATAATAATAATAATAATAATAATAATAATAATAATAATAATAATAATAATAATAATAATAATAATAATAATAATAATAATAATAATAATAATAATAATAATAATAATAATAATAATAATAATAATAATAATAATAATAATAATAATAATAATAATAATAATAATAATAATAATAATAATAATAATAATAATAATAATAATAATAATAATAATAATAATAATAATAATAATAATAATAATAATAATAATAATAATAATAATAATAATAATAATAATAATAATAATAATAATAATAATAATAATAATAATAATAATAATAATAATAATAATAATAATAATAATAATAATAATAATAATAATAATAATAATAATAATAATAATAATAATAATAATAATAATAATAATAATAATAATAATAATAATAATAATAATAATAATAATAATAATAATAATAATAATAATAATAATAATAATAATAATAATAATAATAATAATAATAATAATAATAATAATAATAATAATAATAATAATAATAATAATAATAATAATAATAATAATAATAATAATAATAATAATAATAATAATAATAATAATAATAATAATAATAATAATAATAATAATATTTATCCCGTCAGCATTAAATGCAGTCGGGCCAAAACATAGGGAATCTTCTTACCATCCTTTCGTTTCTGAGAGAATACATCTCATCGTATGCATGAAAACCCCCGCTTCATAAAACCATAAATCATAGTTCGAAAAGTACGTCACAAACTACGAAGCCTGACCGCGTTTTGAGCCGCAAATTCCCGAAAAATCGAAAACCCTGACCGCATTTAGCAAATGTGTAACGTAGCTATTCGACCTATGCGTTTCATAAATCCATAAATCCACTTCAAAAATCTCATCTTCAGTGTCCCTTCTTGAATAAATATTTTTTTAAAAACTGTAAATAAATAATCTACGCCGACCCGAAGCTGGTCGCTCGTAACATGCCCGTCGACCTCTAACTCCGCAGGTTCGGCGCCTCGTGTGAGCTCCTCGTGCTCCACACCGGGAGCTCCGTCCGTCGGAACCGAACTCGGTGTCGACTTTGAGAAAATGAGCAAGAGCAAGCACAATGGACTCGATCCGATTTCCGTCATTGAAAAGGTGAATGAGATGATCTTTGATCTTTGATCTTTGGTCTTTGAACTATGATTTATATCTGATTACGGACATTGAGCATGCGAAAAAGTGTGGCATATTCTATGATTTTCTATTTTTACTCTATTTTTTTTTTGATCTTTGGTTTTGATCTTTCCCTACTCAGGACGGCATCGATCTCGCCCGACTACAGCTGCTAGACACGGCGTCGCCACGTGCGCCGATTAATTGGGGAGAGGCGGGTGAGTGAATGACAGACGGATCAACTGACAGAATGACACACAGACAGAACGAGTGACAGGACAGACTGACAGACAATCAGAAATAATTATGAGAGAACAATTTGTCTGTCACTGATAATATCGTGATCACAAAGTTAATTATTGAAGTGACCTTATCAATGCTCTATGTCTATCGTTCTCTCGATCTGCCTCTTTTTTTTTTTGGAATTACACTATACCGCTGAGTCGCAGTGTTAGCGCCTCCAATCTATTGGCTGAGAGGGCCTATCCTGGTCTGAAGGACCAGTGGCCATGGCCTATGATCAAACTGTGTTTGGAGCTCACAGTGGAGGATTTAGATCGTGGGTTTGACACCACTTCCGACATTTCTTAACCCCCTCGGTACTGGGTGGATCTTTCAGGGCGGGGGATCGAACTCGTGATCCTCTGATTATAGGCAGCGCTCACAACCACTACGCTATCCCGCCTCTATCTTTCTCTATGTACCTTTGATCATCTCTGCGAAGGAATGGATGACAATGCATGCTCTCTATTATATCGCACAACACACACAACCATATTCATTGATTGATTGATTGATTGATTATCTCATTATCCAGATCTTTCTCATTATCCAGATCTGAGCGGACTGATGCGATGGGTGGACCGCATTGCGTGGGTGGTGAACACGTACGTGGAGGGACGACGAGGACTCGAACAGGGTTACTGTATCAGTGAGTTACTGTATTTATTGATTGATGGAATTATTGATTGATTGGGTAGGAAAACGACAGCCGATTGTTGGAAATTATTTCATTATTTTTCGAAAATAATTGATGCTGTAATTTCAAATGATTCCGTCTTCTTACCTAATCAATCAATTTAAAAAAATTGATGTGACTTACTGTATGGATTAATAGACATCAGGTATTGCCGCCATATTGATTGACTGTTATAGTATTACGGTAGTTATCGATTTTTTTTGTTTTTCCAGAATCGGAGAAGGTACAGCGACAGGAGAAAGAACTGCGCGAGGTCTACAATTACTTTGTGCGAAATGTAAGCGGGTTACTGTAGCTTGTGGTTACGGTATCGTTGATTTATTGATTGATTGAATTCAGGTAGGCATGACGCTCGAGATACTGCATCTGCTCAACACGTCCATCGCCCGTCTACAGGGTCTCACGAACGCGCTCAGGGTACGTTCCTATTATCGATCGGACTAAAGTATACCGTGGGGTATTGATTGATTTGCTTTAAAGAAGGGGACCCACGAGATTCTCTCTATATTCAGGTGGAAGGTCTGTCATTGGAGCAGCTGCTTGCTCGAGCCACCTCCCATAAACACGCAGATCTGATGAAGTGGATGCGCGAATCAGATACCGTAATCAAGAAGGCGACCATGGATTCGAGAAACGGTATCTTTGATCTTTGATCTTTGCACACAACGATAGTTGATCTTTGATCTTTACGCACAACGCTAGTTGATCTTTGATCTTTACAGACAACGATAGTTGATCTTTGATCTTTGAGGATTCTTCTCTTCATTATCGATTGAAGTGTTGGATTCATCTGGTAGATCAGTGAGCGACGACACACTGAGGAAACAGTTGGATGTTCTATCGAAAGAGACAAAAGAAGGTGAAAGAGGAGAAGAGGAATAGGAAGAAGGCGAAGAACTGAGAACGTTGAGAGGGGGCTAGGTCAGATGAGAACCGATGAATAACCGATTAGATCATAACATTGTAGCGGCCGAAACGCCATAGGGCACACACTATTAGCTAACCTGTATTTTAAAAAAGTTTTTACATTTAAAGTGCATGCAAACTTAAACTTTAAAAAAAAATTAAACCCTTGTACATCTATCAATTATACTAATTTAATTATTTGTCTATTCATTCTCGCTTGTCTCTCATATGCAAATAGTTCTCATCCCGTCGGTTCTCGCTCGGCCTTGTGCCCGCCAAATATCACGACCCATATTATTGATTATTGTATAGAAGTTGATAGATTAGACTAGTTATCATGAAATGTATTGTTATGTTATGTATGAATAAAGAGAAAGTATATGTGGCTGATTTTCGCGTGCACAAAGAAGAGAACAGAGCATAATAAAGTACTTGAATAATACAATTGTAAAAAATTTTAAAATAAAATAATTAGGTCAAATTTAAATTAAGATTGTCACTTCTGACCAGTACTTTTCTTGTTACAGCTTGAATGCTTATACGAATAGCTCTTTATTCATTCAATTCGACTACCACCTCCTTTAGAGAAAATAGTATTAATCTCAGGAGCTAAATGATCTTTGATCTTTGATCTTTGATCTCTAACTACTCACTTCGTAGCCACATCTGTGTTGGGTCCTCCAATGTAAAAAGATTGACCGAGCAGACGTCGTTGTCCATCTACCGAGATCAGGAGAGAAATCTCCGAGGATTGCTGAAAATGGAACGAATTTTTTTTTGATTTATTGATTGTTTTGATACCTCGAACGTCGATTCAACAACCTAATTTTGATTTGTTGCTTATATTATTGTTTTATTAAGCCTCGAAGGAATTTCAACGTTTAGATAGGCACGCACATTGGTTTTGTGATCGCGTTGAAACATATTACAATTAGTATTTATAAATATAATGCCCAACAGTGAGGAAGAAAATGATATGACCCTAATACTTTTTGAACACTCTCTACAAGAATCTTTCATAAATCATCCTGAAAAGTCGTTGAAGTTGCATGTGATGAAAGGAAGGAGAAAGGAGAAAGAGGAAGACGACTGGACAGTCGATAAGCTGGATAGATGCGGGCAACTCACGAGATACGATTCGCTCATTGGAGAACCCTAATGGCGACCCAGCTGACCCTAATCGGCTGAATAAAGTTGTTCTAATGTAATGTAAAATGCCTGTGATGTGCCAATCGATTCAATCACGATTACAGTAAAAATATATCGCATGCTTACTTGTGAGGGGTCAAAACAAGGGGATATCGTCATGCTCACAAGTTCTATCCTTCGGTCTCTGATAGCATTTTTCTGCATTTAAGAAAATGTTCAAATATGAAACTTCTTCGAGAACTGTGAATTAAACACACGAAATGATGATGATGTTAGACCATGATGAAGTATTGATTTCTTTCAAATATCGATTTTCTCGTGTCTTCAGATTCAGTGGCCGCCGTGCCGCGAGTCCGGACTCGATCCGCTCCTCTCGGTCACCCTCGCCGCCCGGAAGCAGCGCGTCAGGAAGAACATCGCCAGGTATACTGTGGCTCTATCATACATTTTCGACGCCCTCACTGTATTTTATTTATATAGTTGGTCAATTTAGAAAAATCGCTATTTTTCGCTTAAATTGCAATCTTTTGCGTAACAAATGAGCTTCATATCGATCCTGAAAGTGAGCCGTGTCCCACCACTTTCGTGATCAAATTTTGAAAAAAGCACACTTCACGATATTTTTACAGCAGTGATAGCGGATACAGTAAAAATATTGTAGCTGCAACATTCGCTCGTCTCAAGACGCCGGTGGTTCTTCTCGGCGCTGGAGGCAGTAGTGGAGGAGGATCGTCCTCATCGGCGTCTTCGACGTCTGGCTGCATGCGCACGCTGAGCTCGTCCCCGCATCTGTTGGGCATCTGTGAGGAGGGCGAGGAGGACGCAGGTTGGTGTGAATTGGGTTGTTTGATTGATTGATTGATTGATTGATTGATTGATTGATTGATTGATTTGCAACCCAGCTAAGACAACACCATTAACCATCCGATAAAGTTGTTTGAAATGAAAAATGAATTTCCCGTGCAGCGCGTTCCTGAACGTAAACATTACACACAAACGTCGCTTTTTGCAATGGGGCTTCCCATTCAATCATCGAAAGACCTAATTCCCGCGCCCGTGTATGTGTTGTTGTTTTTTTTTAAATTGAAGTAACTGTATCGTAGCATTCATATCGTTAACTAGTCAAGCATTGTTCCCATTTCGAAAGTCGCATTCAACAGGAGAAAGAAAAGTAGTGGATTATTTCCCTTTTAAATTTTTTTTATTTTCCAGGCACGCATGGCGACACGCTGATGGGCGAGCACGCGCGTGTCGCACGACAGAATCGGTGAGTACGGTATGGGATGCGGTAGCTTGGGAGAAGGTTACGGTAGAATTACGGTAGGATGTACTGGAGAGGTGCAGTACCCGGTCTTTGATTATGTTACTTATAGTTTGGGAGAGGGTTACGGTAGAATTACGGTATAGGATGTACCAAAGGGGTACCGTTCACGATCCTTGATTCTATGTCACTCTGACTGTTTTCCTCAAATAACGAGTTTGATTCATGTTTTATGTGACATTCAAAAGCCTCGAAAAGAAAAGTGGCTAGAGGCGAGACAGTGTAAAACGAGGTTTTTTCCTCTGATTTTTTTCTTTTCGTGAATTTTGAACAAATCAATTGTATTGTCTGTTGCTGATGAATGCGGATTTTACTGTTTTTTTAAAAATTAATTAATAACATATTTTTATTAACTCTCTAACCGCCCGTCTGCAGCTCCGCGTCTACTACCGGCGTGTCGTTTCCGAGTCTCCGCGACCCCGTGACCTCACCGCCCACAGGCCCCGCCCACTACTGTAGCTCATCGTCAGTGCTGAATCCCCTCCTACCCCCGACGGCGCCCTCACGACCCTCATCCATCGGCGAAAGTACGCCACTAGGCGCGGGGGCTCCCCCGCGGATAATCATTACGGACGCGAAGACGCTGCCGCCGACTACTTATAGGCATGCAGAGAGAGATATCCATAGGTCGAAAAGTATGTTACAAAGTACCAAGCTTGACCGTATTTTGAGCCAAATTTGACAGAAATCGAAAAGCCTGACCGCATTTTGAAAACCGTTAACCTAGCTATTCGACCTATGATGTAGAGATGCCCCGTGTTGATGATAACAATCCTGCGTGTACATCGGAATATGCTAACAATAAGATCAGAATGAACTAGAGATTTTAACGATAATTATGAAACGTCGAAGTTGCATGTGTTTATATGATGATATTATCATCTACTATATTTTGAGATGTAAATGCACTTATAAAATTAAGTATTTGTATAACAAATTTTAATAGTTGCGCAATGTTATTAGTAGTTTGAGATCATCTACTGCGTTTCATCAAAATCAATAACTTTTGCGTAATACTAAGCAATCAATAATATATGCTTTAATTTTATCAAAATCGATCAATATTATACGTTTATCGATATTCTTCAGTTCCGTTCGGATGATTCGTCCTCGTCAAGCGGTCGTCTCCCCCGATGTTTGCCGTCGATACGATCAACATCAGAGATTCGTGACGAGATCCAGGAGATCAACGAGGTATGATTGTGTACGGTAGATGGATTGTATTGATTGGAAGGGATGGTATACGGTAGATGGATTGTATTGATTGGAAGGGATGATATACGGTAGATGGATTGTAATGATTGGAATGGATGGTATGCGGTAGATGGATTGTATTGATTGGAATGGATGGTATACGGTAGATGGATTGTATTGATTGGAATGGATGGTATACGGTAGATGGATTGTATTGATTGGAATGGATGGTATACGGTAGATGGATGGTATTGATTGGAATGGATGATATACGGTAGATGGATTATATTGATTGGAATGGATGGTATACGGTAGATGGATTGTATTGATTGGAATGGATGGTATACGGTAGATGGATTGTATTGATTGGAAGGGATGATATACGGTAGATGGATTGTAATGATTGGAATGGATGGTATGCGGTAGATGGATTGTATTGATTGGAATGGATGGTATACGGTAGATGGATTGTATTGATTGGAATGGATGGTATACGGTAGATGGATTGTATTGATTGGAAGGGATGGTATACGGTAGATGGATGGTATTGATTGGAATGGATGATATACGGTAGATGGATTATATTGATTGGAATGGATGGTATACGGTAGATGGATTGTAATGATTTTATCGATTAAAATGTATTTTGTGGTTTACATTGTATTAAACTTTACAATCAGTGATATCGTAGTAATCGATTGAATTTTTACGGTTGAAAACTGTTCAGTAAACTTTTAAAGGCACATCCGAGTTCATTTGGCAATGCTCTCTCTCTTTCTTTATCTGATATGCCCCCCCCCCCTCCCTCAGGAGCCCATCCTTTATCATGCTTGCAGATAGTATTATTATTATTATTATTATTATTATTATTATTATTATTATTATTATTATTATTATTATTATTATTATTATTATTATTATTATTATTATTATTATTATTATTATTATAAATGATACCATTGCAGTTGTTCCTCCTCCGAGGCTTCGGACGACGATGGCGAACGTCGTCTAACGATGATTTCATCAAGGAATTGTGCGACGAAGAGGGGAGGATCGGGAGATGAAAGGATGATGACGATGAAGGAGGAAATGGTGGGTTTTTTACCATTGCTTTGGTTATCTTAATTTTGGATAATCTAAGAGTGCTGAAACGGGAATCCACAAGGTTAGAATACTAAAAAAGGAATCCATAGCCTTATATATTGACCGTATAAAATACACTTGTTTATTTGGTACGAGAGTAGCCAATCACTCCCACAAGAGACTTTCTTGTTGTGCATGGTTCAGAAACTATGCCGATCTCTTTTATATATAATATAGCGCGCGGCGAAGGTCAGTCGGGTTAGAGAGAGGCAGCGGAGAGACAATCGAGAGGCGGGGCGAGATGTAGAAGGCTACATCTCGCTCGCCTCTCGATTGTGACTACCGTTCGTTAGCACCATTTGTCATTTTCTTATGCAAGTACATTTTATACGCACAATATTGATGGTGGCAATGGTGGGGTTGATTATTAAAAATATATATTTTGGAACATTTAGCATTCGTCCATCGCCCTTGGCATTTTTGTTTGGGCTATATCAGAATGCTGAAACGGGAATTCATAGGGTTATATTGATGAGGGAGGCAATGGTTGCTTAGATTATTTTAGAATTTTTTGGACTAACATTTTTGCTGCAAATACACATTGACCATAGCTTTGGCCATTTTAATTTGGACTATAAATATTTAAAGTATTCGCAGTTATTTTAAATAATCAAACCAACGGTTGGACTGATTATTTTTACGAATTATTTTTTTCCAATTCAATCGTTGACTATTGCTCTTATCATTTTCATTTGGACTTTCTGAGATTGCTGAAACGGGAATTCCCAGGGTTATATTGATAATGGAGGTCACGATTGGTTTGATGGGATTATTGAATTTTTGGTTGAATACATCATAAATTAGCTCTTTTCTAAAATTTGTGGAATGTCCCTGTAAAAAATTACGTTTAGGTGAAAATTCTTGAAAAAAGTGAAGGCTCCTTGTAAAATTAACCATTTTTTTTCGTTCGGATGCCCTCTGTAGAATCGAGCTCCCCGCCCATGTATAGATGGCTTGATTATTTTTACATATTATTTTCCACAATTTTGTAGACGATCATTTTCATTTTCATTTGGACTATCTAAGAATGTTGCAACGGGTATTCACAGGGTTATATATTGATTTCTATAGGGAGGCAATGGTCGGTGAATGTTTTGAGTTGCCTACGATTGCCTCGCTCTATTGTCTTTGAATTATGTAACTAGAACATGTGCGATCGCTGAAACGAGAATACACAGGGCGATGGTGGGGGAGGGGGCGGTTGTGCAATCATAGATTGAATAGCTAGGCTATCGAATTTCAAAATCCGGTCAGTTTTTTCGATTTTTGGCAAATTTGGCTCAAAATCCGGTCAGGTTTTTCGATTTTTGTGAAATTTTGGCTCAAAATCCGGTCAGGCTTGGTACTTTGTAACATACTTTTCGACCTACACTCGCGCCGGAAAGTCAGTGCCAACTTTTTGTTTTTGCTATATTTTTTAACCAAGCGTGCTATGGGGCCGCTTTTTTTTATGGGAAATTTATCGAGGAATCCGGCCCTGATATTGCCGACTCATGAAAATTTCTTATTATTGCGTAATGATGACGCAATCGAAGTCCACTTTTTTGAAAAATCATAACTCCGAGGAAAATTTTTTTCCAGCCAA
Organism: Parapristionchus giblindavisi; assembly: GCA_943737045.1. Lineage (NCBI taxonomy): Eukaryota > Metazoa > Nematoda > Chromadorea > Rhabditida > Diplogasteridae > Parapristionchus > Parapristionchus giblindavisi. The sequence goes on from CALSFV010000441.1 coordinate 65,641, forward strand.
CCGTTCTTCTATAAGTTTGAGATCTACGCGTCGGCTACCCAGAAAATTTTTTTTAGGTTGCTGCGATTTTTTTCAACCGCAGCGGCCTTGCTGCAAAATGGCGGCTGCAAACTCAGATCTCAGCTCCAAGACATGCTAGAGACTCGTTCTTGGGATCAAAACGATCCTTATGATGTCCCAAAAAATCCCTGAAAGTTTGGTCCTGATTGGACCACAATTGCCTTCAGTACACCAAAAAGTCACTTTTTCAGATGACCTCACTTTGAGGGCATGCAATTATAACAGTGATTTTTCTAAAATTTCGGTTCTTGTGCTAAAATGTGCCGAAACCATCATAGAATACGTCTGCAAGCTTGGGAGAACCCATATTGCAGCCCCTCGATGACACATCAGTCTTTCCTGCACACACTCACTGTGAGTGCGCGCGCCCCTCCCCTCTCTCCCCTCCCCTGGACGTGCGCCTCCGAAACGAGTGCATGCTCGCTTATCGTTTGCCGTGAAGATGCGAAGCAAGGTGTTTTCACCAAAGTGTGAGGATGGCTTCTGGGATGGATTTGGCATATTTTAGCACAAGAACCACATTTTTGGAAAAATCACTCTCATAACAACTGGCGACCAGGATCTACCGAGGACAACAATAGCTGTCTAAGGTATTCGAACTACAAATTATTCTGAGATCTGAGTTTGCAGCCGCCATTTTGCAGCAAGGCCGCTGCGGTTGAAAAAAATCGCAGCAACCTAAAAAAAATTTTCTGGGTAGCCGACGCGTAGATCTCAAACTTATAGAAGAACGGTTGGCTGGAAAAAAATTTTCCTCGGAGTTATGATTTTTCAAAAAAGTGGACTTCGATTGCGTCATCATTACGCAATAATAAGAAATTTTCATGAGTCGGCAATATCAGGGCCGGATTCCTCGATAAATTTCCCATAAAAAAAAGCGGCCCCATAGCACGCTTGGTTAAAAAAATATAGCAAAAACAAAAAGTTGGCACTGACTTTCCGGCGCGAGTGTAGGTCGAAAAGTATGTTACAAAGTACCAAGCCTGACCGGATTTTGAGCCAAAATTTCACAAAAATCGAAAAACCTGACCGGATTTTGAGCCAAATTTGCCAAAAATCGAAAAAACTGACCGGATTTTGAAATTCGATAGCCTAGCTATTCAATCTATGATTGCACAACCGCCCCCTCCCCCACCATCGCCCTGTGTATTCTCGTTTCAGCGATCGCACATGTTCTAGTTACATAATTCAAAGACAATAGAGCGAGGCAATCGTAGATTATTATTATTATTATTATTATTATTATTATTATTATTATTATAATTATTATTATAATTATTATTATTATTAATCGGCCTTACAGAGAATAATAATAATAATAATAATAATAATAATAATAATAATAATAATAATAATAATAATAAAGGGCATCCGAACGAAAAAAATGGTTAATTTTACAAGGAGCCTTCACTTTTTTCAAGAATTTTCACCTAATTATACTAATAATAATAATAATAATAATAATAATAATAATAATAATAATAATAATAATAATAATAATAATAATAATAATAATAATAATAATAATAATAATAATAATAATAATAATAATAATAATAATAATAATGATAATAATAATAATAATGATAATAATAATAATAATAATAATAATAATAATAATAATAGTAATAATAATAATAATAAATAATAATAATAATAATAATAATAATAATAATAATAATAATAATAATAATAATAATAATAATAATAATAATAATAATAATAATAATAATAATAATAATAATAATAATAATAATAATAATAATAATAATAATAATAATAATAATAATAATAATAATAATAATAATAATAATAAATAATAATATTTATAATTTCTTAAGGGGATACCACTTTAACGGACATCGAAGTGGTTGTCTGTTCTTGCAGTATGATGATAATAACTTTATTATGCTTATACGTAATGAACAATACATGATTTCATCGCTGCGAAGCTACTTCTGAATATTGATTACGGTACAAAATAATCGATAATATTCCATCAGTTAATTGATCGTAGCTACCAAACCCGAACGTATCTCTTAAAACCACAGTATATCTCAACATATCGGACACCATCAAGCTGCCATACTCCTTTGAATCACCGTATCCCAGTGAACTACCGTATCCCAGTGAAGTACCGTATATCATGGGTTTCGATGGAGCTGTCTCACCGCCACAATCGCCCGTCGTGTACGAGAATGTCCACAGCGACAGTGGAACATCATCCATCTGGAAGTTAAAATGAATATAAAATCAGTTCACGATAACTATCTACCGTATCCACCACATGTAGGATAGTTACTGTATCCAGCGCATGAACATCTTAACACCTTTAGCTCTGTTGATATCGACTACAGTAATCAATCTATGGTAGCTAAATACTGTCTCCATCCGTCGTGTGCGGTATACGGTAGGGATACGGTAGGTCGGTATACGGTAGGGATACGGTAGAAAGTGCGTTGGGGCCGCTGGCGTCTTCGCGTAGGGAACAGGTAAGATTGACTGCGTTACAAGGAGATCAAAGATCAAAGATCAATAATGGAATTTCTTGTTGGTCGATATCTAAGGACGATGGAGGTCAATTTGATCAGGGTGTGCCTTTGATTGGGCAGCGTCAAGCTAAACACCTTTCCGATAAATGAATACGCCCTTAATGTTTGATCTTTGATCTTTGATCTTTCTCACCTCATCGATAGCTACGACCAATCTCGTTGACTCGACGCTAATGGCGATCCTGTGACATTGTCCATTACAAAGCTCGCCCTGAAGAACCATTCGAAAAGAACCAAGAACCAAGATTTGTTATCGGTAGGAAGAACTGCATTTGTCCGTTCACAACAATCGATCAGCAATCATCGGATCCACTCTCATGAACTTTGGTCTCGGGGCCACTATCCACACCAAGCCTTCGGAGACCTCTGTTCGAAAAGACAGCGAGATAGTGAATCTTAAGGATAAGTTAGGTTAAGGTCAAGCTAAGTTTAGGTTATTTAAATTAAGATCATTTTAATATGATAAGGAGAGTGGGTGGAGTGAGTAGGAGGATGGGAGGACTTTCATATGTAGACTAATTGATCAAAGATCTATTGACAGTATAAAATTCACATGTTTATTTGGTATGAGAGTAGCCGTAGAATATTTCGTGTTTAGCAAAGAATATTTCGTGTTTAGCAAGGCAATTACACAAGTACATTTTATATGTGCAATATCTTGATTATTCACTAAAATATTCGCGGGGGTCAATCAGATAGATCTATTGCAATTTGTCCAATCTACTGATATTTGTGAATTCGATGAAACAAGAAACTGGCGACCATGAACATGGTTCTATCGCAAATACAAAAAAATCGCAGTTTAGCTAAAAGGAAATCAGGAATAGAAATGGGAAAAAAGGGTGCAACTGAAGTTTTTTCACGGTTAAAGATTTTGAAACCGAGTTATTAAACTTTTTTCAGTTGTTCCTGGGAGGATTCCCTGAAAGGCACACCCCAAGCTAATTTTACTCTCCGCATTGGCAATACTCTCTCGTAGACAAAGAAAGAGAGAGAGTATGACCAGACTGGAAAGTTTCTAATTAGCATGGGTGCCGCTCTAAAGGTAAGCACGTAATGATCCGAAGACGTAAGTTCACGACTTGTCATAAAATTACTAACTGATCAAAGTTGAAAAAAACTTGAACTTGAAAATCTTCAGGACCAAGCCACAGTGATCCCTACGGCGGTGGCACTACTCTAGAAGCCCGGTCCAATTGCGGAGCTTAGTACCCGGAGGCTCCGTCCCTATGCCTAGGGTCCACGCAATCTGAGGGGAGGGAAGACACCTAGCAATGCTCCCCCGAAGAGAGGAGGTCTGAATGACCGGAAGGACGAGCTAATGGTCCCTTTAGAGGCAGGCTGAGCTGCATGGTCCAGGAGTCCTTCTAGAGTACCCTGATTGATTGTGTATCCGATCTATCGCTGAACTTGAAGTGATTATTGGTTTTCTTTGGTTGCCAAAACGACCCAGTTTCAATACCCGCTTCTGATTGATTTATGATATTGAGTGCAGTAGCCTCGCCGCCCGCCCGCAATGTCTGCTGTCGATCATCTTCCGAAACGACCTTCGAAGTGAAATTGATCTTTGATCACTGATTTTTCATTCTAATTACGCTATTGTCTAAAATCTCCGATCTTTCGCTAACGACTGATATGAATGACCATGTTTGCACTAGATATGAACTTTGAACTTGATAATGATAAATAATCTTTGATCTTTGATCTTTGATCTTTTATTTCTGATTATAATTATCCCACCTGTGGTTAGGTACCTCACTGTACTCTGACAGCCTTGGTACGTCTGCATTGATTGAATTGTCACAAACGTTCCCGATCCGAGATTGAGCTGAATCGAATGATCTTTGATCTTTGATCTTTGAATATATGAAATATATCTAGTAGTTCACTAGGATACGGTAGGACGGTATACGGTAGGGATACGGTAGAGGGCGCGTGGTAAGATTTACTGCGTTACAAGGATATCAAAGTTCAAAGATCAAAGAGGGAGAGGGACCACGATCAAGAGGGAGAGAGACCACGATTAAGAGCGAGAGAGAGACCACGATCAAGAGCGAGAGAGAGACCACGATCAAGAGGGAGAGAGACCACGATCAAGAGGGAGAGTGAATATGATCAAGAGGGAGAGTGAATATGATCAAGAGGGAGAGTGAATATGATCAAGAGGGAGAGTGAATATGATCAAGAGGGAGAGTGAATATGATCAAGAGGGAGAGTGAATATGATCAAGAGGGAGAGTGAATATGATCAAGAGGGAGAGTGAATATGATCAAGAGGGAGAGTGAATATGATCAAGAGGGAGAGTGAATATGATCAAGAGGGAGAGTGAATATGATCAAGAGGGAGAGTGATTATGATCAAGAGGGAGAATGAAAATGATCAAGAGGGAGAGTGAATATGATCAAGGGGGAGAGTGAATATGATCAAGAGGGAGAGTGAATATGATCAAGAGGGAGAGTGAATATGATCAAGAGGGAGAGTGAATATGATCAAGAGGGAGAGTGAATATGATCAAGAGGGAGAGTGAATATGATCAAGAGGGAGAGTGAATATGATCAAGAGGGAGAGTGAATATGATCAAGAGGGAGAGTGAATATGATCAAGAGGGAGAGTGAATATGATCAAGAGGGAGAGTGATTATGATCAAGAGGGAGAGTGAATATGATCAAGAGGGAGAGTGAATATGATCAAGGGGGAGAGTGAATATGATCAAGAGGGAGAGTGAATATGATCAAGAGGGAGAGTGAATATGATCAAGAGGGAGAGTGAATATGATCAAGAGGGAGAGTGAATATGATCAAGAGGGAGAGTGAATATGATCAAGAGGGAGAGTGAATATGATCAAGAGGGAGAGTGAATATGATCAAGAGGGAGAGTGAATATGATCAAGAGGGAGAGTGAATATGATCAAGAGGGAGAGTGAATATGATCAAGAGGGAGAGTGAATATGATCAAGAGGGAGAGTGAATATGATCAAGAGGGAGAGTGAATATGATCAAGAGGGAGAGTGACTACGATCAAGAGGGAGAGTGACTACGATCAAGAGGGAGAGTGAATATGATCAAGAGGGAGAGTGAATATGATCAAGAGGGAGAGTGAATATGATCAAGAGGGAGAGTGAATATGATCAAGAGGGAGAGTGAATATGATCAAGAGGGAGAGTGAATATGATCAAGAGGGAGAGTGAATATGATCAAGAGGGAGAGTGAATATGATCAAGAGGGAGAGTGAATATGATCAAGAGGGAGAGTGAATATGATCAAGGGGGAGAGTGAATATGATCAAGAGGGAGAGTGAATATGATCAAGAGGGAGAGTGAATATGATCAAGAGGGAGAGTGAATATGATCAAGAGGGAGAGTGAATATGATCAAGAGGGAGAGTGAATATGATCAAGAGGGAGAGTGAATATGATCAAGAGGGAGAGTGAATATGATCAAGAGGGAGAGTGAATATGATCAAGAGGGAGAGTGAATATGATCAAGAGGGAGAGTGAATATGATCAAGAGGGGGAGTGAATATGATCAAGAGGGAGAGTGAATATGATCAAGAGGGAGAGTGAATATGATCAAGAGGGGGAGTGAATATGATCAAGAGGGGGAGTGAATATGATCAAGAGGGGAAGTGAATATGATCAAGAGGGAGAGTGAATATGATCAAGAGGGAGAGTGAATATGATCAAGAGGAAGAGTGAATATGATCAAGAGGGGAAGTGAATATGATCAAGAGGGGAAGTGAATATGATCAAGAGGGGAAGTGAATATGATCAAGAGGGAGAGTGAATATGATCAAGAGGGGAAGTGAATATGATGAAGAAGGAGAGTGAATATGATGAAGAAGGAGAGTGAATATGATCAAGAGGAAGAGTGAATATGATCAAGAGGGGAAGTGAATATGATCAAGAGGGGAAGTGAATATGATCAAGAGGGGAAGTGAATATGATCAAGAGGGAGAGTGAATATGATCAAGAGGGGAAGTGAATATGATGAAGAGAGGAGAGTGAATATGATGAAGAAGGAGAGTGAATATGAGGGAAGAGTGAATATGATCAAGAGGGAGAGTGAATATGATCAAGATGAAGGGAAGTGAATATGATGAAGTGAATATGATCAAGAGGGGAAGTGAATATGATGAAGTGAAAGATCAAGAGAGTGAATATGATCAAGAGTGAATATGAAGGGGAGTGAATATGATCAAGATGAAGGGAGAGTGAATATGATCAAGAGTGGGAGGGGGAGTGAATATGATCAAGAGGGGGAGTGAAATGAGAGGGGAAGTGAATATGATCAAGAGGGAGAGTGAATATGATCAAGAGGGGAAGTGAATATGATGAAGAAGGAGAGTGAATATGATGAAGAAGGAGAGTGAATATGATCAAGAGGAAGAGTGAATATGATCAAGAGGGGAAGTGAATATGATCAAGAGGGGAAGTGAATATGATCAAGAGGGGAAGTGAATATGATCAAGAGGGGAAGTGAATATGATGAAGAAGGAGAGTGAATATGATCAAGAGGAAGAGTGAATATGATCAAGAGGGGGAGTGAATATGATCAAGAGGGGGAGTGAATATGATCAAGAGGGGAAGTGAATATGATCAAGAGGGAGAGTGAATATGATCAAGAGGGGAAGTGAATATGATGAAGAAGGAGAGTGAATATGATCAAGAGGAAGAGTGAATATGATCAAGAGGGGAAGTGAATATGATCAAGAGGGGAAGTGAATATGATCAAGAGGGGAAGTGAATATGATCAAGAGGGGAAGTGAATATGATGAAGAAGGAGAGTGAATATGATCAAGAGGAAGAGTGAATATGATCAAGAGGGGGAGTGAATATGATCAAGAGGGGGAGTGAATATGATCAAGAGGGGAAGTGAATATGATCAAGAGGGAGAGTGAATATGATCAAGAGGGGAAGTGAATATGATGAAGAAGGAGAGTGAATATGATCAAGAGGAAGAGTGAATATGATCAAGAGGGGGAGTGAATATGATCAAGAGGGGGAGTGAATATGATCAAGAGGAAGAGTGAATATGATCAAGGGGGAGAGTGAATATGATCAAGAGGGGGAGTGAATATGATCAAGAGGGAGAGTGAATATGATCAAGAGGGAGAGTGAATATGATCAAGAGGGGGAGTGAATATGATCAAGAGGGGGAGTGAATATGATCAAGAGGGGAAGTGAATATGATCAAGAGGGGAAGTGAATATGATCAAGAGGGGAAGTGAATATGATGAAGAAGGAGAGTGAATATGATCAAGAGGAAGAGTGAATATGATCAAGAGGGGAAGTGAATATGATCAAGAGGGGAAGTGAATATGATCAAGAGGGGAAGTGAATATGATGAAGAAGGAGAGTGAATATGATCAAGAGGAAGAGTGAATATGATCAAGAGGGAGAGTGAATATGATCAAGAGGGAGAGTGAATATGATCAAGAGGGAGAGTGAATACGATCCCTGAAAGGTAAGGAGAGACGTAAGAGACGAGGGAGTACGGCCAGAGCGGAGGGTTTAAACTTAGGTCCGTGCGAGCCATCATCAGTTATTTAAATCAGTTCTCAATAAGTCTAACCTCAAGAGTGATCATCAACTCTAACCAACTTGATATCATGCCTTTGTCCGTCATCCACTCTCTTCTTATCCACTCTGATGAACTTTGGTCTCTCTACAATGAACTTACAATTAGTTGTTCGTTCACCTTTAAAAATCAATAATTTAGAAAATAATATCAGTTTACGATGTCCCTCCAACCTTCACTCCTTTAGTCTTCATAAGCTCATAGTCAGAACGATCTATTGCAATTTATCCAATCTACTGGTATTTTTGAAATTGATGAAACAAGAAACTGACGACAATGAACCGGGTTCTATCGCTAATATAAAAAGTGCAGTTTAGCTAAAAAGAAAATCACGAATAGAAATAGGAAAAAAGGGTGCAATTGAATTTTTGCCATGGTCAAAGAATTTGAAACCGAGTGCGTTATTAAACTTTTTTCCCAGTTGTGTGTGGGAGGATTCCCTGAAAGGTAAGCACGTAAGGACCCAAAGACGTAAGTTCACGACTTGCCATAATGGTGCTAACTGATCAAAGCTGAAAAACTTGAAAATAGTCAGAACCAATATACAGTGATCCCCACGGCGGCGACACTAATCTAGAAGCCCGGTCCAATTTCGGAGCTTAGTCCCCGGTTGCTCCATCCAAATCCCTAGGGGCCGAGTAATCTGAGGGGGACACCTACCCCGAAGTGAGGAGTTCAGAACGATCGGAAGCACGATCTAATGGACCCTTTATAGGCAGGCTGAGCTGCCTGGTCCAGGCTTCCGAAGTCCTGATTGATTGTGTATCCAATCTATCGCTGAACAGTGATTATTGATTTTCGTTGGTTGCCAAAACGACCCAGTTACAATACCCGCTTCTTACTGGTTGATTTAAGATATTGAGTGCAGTAGCCTCGCCGCCCGCCTGCATTGTCTGCTGTCGATCCTCTTCTTGATCTTTGGTATTTGGTCTTTGATCTTTGATCTCTGATTATGATTATCGTACCTGTAGATAGGCACTTCCCGGTACTCCGACAGCCTTGACACGTCTGCATTGACTGCGTTGTCGCAGAATTTTCCGATCCGAGATTGATCTGAATCGAATGATCTTTGATCTTTGATCTTTGAATACATGTAGCCCTTGATCTATCATGAAGATTATGACTTCATCTGTCATGAATCTCCTCATAAAACGCGCTGAGAAAATTCAAAAACTGAATTTTTCAGGTGTTGACATAGCGTTCTGTCGTTCTATATTTGTGACTAAATACGTTTCAAAAGAGGGTGAAAATATCGAGCGAGAACAATGTGGCAATTACAATTTGCCATTCTCCGCAACAATAAACAAAATCTAACAGTGAAGACAACGTGTTCGTCTTTGATTTGAAGACCGACGAAATCTCCGGCTGATTGACTTCCTCCGCAAGGCAGATTAATAATAATAATAATAATAATAATAATAATAATAATAATAATAATAATAATAATAATAATAATAATAATAATAATAATAATAATAATAATAATAATAATAATAATAATAATAATAATAATAATAATAATAATAATAATAATAATAATAAATAATAATAATAATAATAATAATAATAATAATAATAATAATAATAATAATAATAATAATAATAATAATAATAATAATAATAATAATAATAATAATAATAATAATAATAATAATAATAATAATAATAATAATAATAATAATAATAATAATAATAATAATAATAATAATAATAATAATAATAATAATAATAATAATAATAATAATAATAATAATAATAATAATAATAATAATAATAATAATAATAATAATAATAATAATAATAATAATAATAATAATAATAATAATAATATAATAATAATAATAATAATAATAATAATAATAATAATAATAATAATAATAATAATAATAATAATAATAATAATAATAATAATAATAATAATAATAATAATAATAATAATAATAATAATAATAATAATAATAATAATAATAATAATAATAATAATAATAATAATAATAATAATAATAATAATAATAATAATAATAATAATAATAATAATAATAAATAATAATAATAATATTTATCATTTCTTAAGGGGATACCACTTTAACGGACATCGAAGTGGTTGTCTGTTCTTGCAGTATGATGATAATAACTTTATTATGCTTATACGTAATGAACAATACATGATTTCATCGCTGCGAAGCTACTTCTGAATATTGATTACGGTACAAAATAATCGATAATATTCCATCAGTTAATTGATCGTAGCTACCAAACCCGAACGTATCTCTTAAAACCACAGTATATCTCAACGTATCGGACACCATCAAGCTGCCATACTCCTTTGAATCACCGTATCCCAGTGAACTACCGTATCCCAGTGAAGTACCGTATATCATGGGTTTCGATGGAGCTGTCTCACCGCCACAATCGCCCGTCGTGTACGAGAATGTCCACAGCGACAGTGGAACATCATCCATCTGGAAGTTAAAATGAATATAAAATCAGTTCACGATAACTATCTACCGTATCCACCACATGTAGGATAGTTACTGTATCCAGCGCATGAACATCTTAACACCTTTAGCTCTGTTGATATCGACTACAGTAATCAATCTATGGTAGCTAAATACTGTCTCCATCCGTCGTGTGCGGTATACGGTAGGGATACGGTAGGTCGGTATACGGTAGGGATACGGTAGAAAGTGCGTTGGGGCCGCTGGCGTCTTCGCGTAGGGAACAGGTAAGATTGACTGCGTTACAAGGAGATCAAAGATCAAAGATCAATAATGGAATTTCTTGTTGGTCGATATCTAAGGACGATGGAGGTCAATTTGATCAGGGTGTGCCTTTGATTGGGCAGCGTCAAGCTAAACACCTTTCCGATAAATGAATACGCCCTTAATGTTTGATCTTTGATCTTTGATCTTTCTCACCTCATCGATAGCTACGACCAATCTCGTTGACTCGACGCTAATGGCGATCCTGTGACATTGTCCATTACAAAGCTCGCCCTGAAGAACCATTCGAAAAGAACCAAGAACCAAGATTTGTTATCGGTAGGAAGAACTGCATTTGTCCGTTCACAACAATCGATCAGCAATCATCGGATCCACTCTCATGAACTTTGGTCTCGGGGCCACTATCCACACCAAGCCTTCGGAGACCTCTGTTCGAAAAGACAGCGAGATAGTGAATCTTAAGGATAAGTTAGGTTAAGGTCAAGCTAAGTTTAGGTTATTTAAATTAAGATCATTTTAATATGATAAGGAGAGTGGGTGGAGTGAGTAGGAGGATGGGAGGACTTTCATATGTAGACTAATTGATCAAAGATCTATTGACAGTATAAAATTCACATGTTTATTTGGTATGAGAGTAGCCGTAGAATATTTCGTGTTTAGCAAAGAATATTTCGTGTTTAGCAAGGCAATTACACAAGTACATTTTATATGTGCAATATCTTGATTATTCACTAAAATATTCGCGGGGGTCAATCAGATAGATCTATTGCAATTTGTCCAATCTACTGATATTTGTGAATTCGATGAAACAAGAAACTGGCGACCATGAACATGGTTCTATCGCAAATACAAAAATATCGCAGTTTAGCTAAAAGGAAATCAGGAATAGAAATGGGAAAAAAAGGTGCAACTGAAGTTTTTTCACGGTTAAAGATTTTGAAACCGAGTTATTAAACTTTTTTCAGTTGTTTCTGGGAGGATTCCCTGAAAGGCACACCCCAAGCTAATTTTACTCTCCGCATTGGCAATACTCTCTCGTAGACAAAGAAAGAGAGAGAGTATGACCAGACTGGAAAGTTTCTAATTAGCATGGGTGCCGCTCTAAAGGTAAGCACGTAATGATCCGAAGACGTAAGTTCACGACTTGTCATAAAGTTACTAACTGATCAGAGTTGAAAAACTTGAAAATCTTCAGGACCAAGCCACAGTGATCCCTACGGCGGCGGCACTACTCTAGAAGCCCGGTCCAATTGCGGAGCTTAGTACCCGGAGGCTCCGTCCCTATTCCTAGGGGCCGCGCAATCTGAAGGGAGGGGGACACCTAGCAATGCTCCTCCGAAGAGAGGAGATCGGAATGACCGGAAGCACGAGCTAATGGTTTATAGGCAGGCTGAGCTGCCTCGCCTAGGCTTTTAGAGGTCCCTGATTGATTGTCTACCCGATCTATCGCTGAACTTGAAGTGATTATTGATTTTCGTTGGTTGCCTAGACGACCCCGTTTCAATACCCGCTTCTTACTGATTGATTTAAGATATTGAGTGCAGTAGCCTCGCCACCCGACTGCATTCTCTGATGTCGATCATCTTCTTGATCTTTGGTCTTTGGTCTTTGATCTTTGATCTCTGACTATAATTATCCTACCTGTAGGCTGACAGCCTTGACACGTCTGCATTGACTGCATTGTCGCAGAAGTTTCCGATCCGAGATTGATCTGAATCGAATGATCTTTGATCTTTGATCTTTGATCTTTGAATACATGTATCCCTTGATCTATCCTGATAATTATGATTTCATCTGTCATGAATCTCCTCATAAAACGCGCTAAGAAAATTCAAAAACTGAATTTTTCCGGTGTTGACAGCGTTCTGTAATTGTTTTATATTTTGCCCAAATAAGTTTCAAAAGAGGGTGAAAATATCGAGCGAGCCAAATGTGGCAATTACAATTTACCATTCTCCGCAACAATAAACAAAATCTAACAGTGAAGACAACGTGTCCATCTTTGAGGTGAAGAGCGACGAAATCTCCGACTTATTGACTTCCTCTGCAAGGCAGATTAATAATAATAGCTATAATAATATTTTTCTTAAGGGGATACCACTTTAACGAATATCGAAGTGGTCCGCTCAAGCAATGCTCTCTCGTGGACAAAGAAAGCGAGGAAGTACGGCCAGAGCGGAGAGTTTCCAATTTGATCAGGGTGAGCCTTTGATTGGGCAGCGTCAAGCCTTTCCGATAAATGAATACGCCCTTAGTGTTTGATCTTTGATCTTTCTCACCTCATCGATAGCTACGACCAATCTCGTCAACTCGACGCTAATGGCGATCCTGTGACATTGTCCATTACAAAGCTCGCCCTGAAGAACCATTCGAAAAGAACCAAGAACCAAGATTTGTTATCGGTAGGAAGAACTGCATTTGTCCGTTCACAACAATCGATCAGCAATCATCGGATCCACTCTCATGAACTTTGGTCTCGGGGCCCATATCCACATCAAATGCGGAGCTGAGTCCCCGGAGGCTCTGCGACTATCCCTAGGGGCAGCGCAATCTGAGGGGAGGGGAACACCTAGCAATGATTCCCCCCCCCCCCCCCCCGAAGAGAGGAGGTCAGAATGAAAGGAAGCACGAGCTAATGGATCTTTTTAGGCAGGCTGAGCTGCCTCGCCTAGGCTTCTAGAGGCCCCTGATTGATTGTGTATCCGATATATCGCTGAACTTGAAGTGATTATTGATTTTCGTTGGTAGCCAAGACTACCCAGTTTCAATACCCGTTATTTACTGATTGATTTAAGATATTGAGTGCAGTAGCCTCGTCACCCGCCTGCATTGTCTGCTGTCGATCCTCCTCCGAATCGGCCTACGAAGTGAAATTGATCTTTGGTCTTTGATCTCTGATTTTTCATTCTAATTATGCTATTGTATAAAATCTCCGTTCTTTCGCTAACGACTGATATGAATGACCAGGTTTGCTCCAAATGTGAACTTTGATCTCTTGATAATGATAAATAATCTTTGAACCTTGATCTTTGATCTTTGATCTTTGAATACATGTAGCCTTTGATCTATCCTGTGGACGTATGCATGAACCGTTTTCCGGGAAAATGTGACGTCATTATCGTAGGCGGAGGCGCTTTCCAAAAATCCTCCGCATACGCTAATGACGTCACTTTTCCCGGAAAACGGTTTTCCCGTTGTTCTTGCATACGGCCACTGAATATTATGATTTCATCTGTCATGAATCTCCTCATAAAACGCGCTGAGAAAATTCAAAAACTGAAAAAAAAAACAAGTTTTCCCTGTGTTGATATGGCGTTCTGTAATTGTTTTATATTTGTGACCAAATAAGTTTTAAAAGTGGGTGAAAATAGCGAGCGAGCAAAATGTGGCAATTAATACTTTTCATTATCCGCAACAATAAACAAAATCTAACAGTGAAGACAACGTGTTCGTCTTTGATTTGAAGACCGACGAAATCTCCGGCTGATTGACTTCCTCCGCAAGGCAGATTAATAATAATAATAATAATAATAATAATAATAATAATAATAATAATAATAATAATAATAATAATAATAATAATAATAATAATAATAATAATTATAATATAATAATAATATTTATCATTTCTTAAGGGGATACTACTTTAACAGACATCGAAGTGGTTGCGGTACCCTGATAATAACTTTATTATGCTGGTACGCAATGAACAATACATGATTTCATCGCTGCGAAGCCGTTTCTGAAAATTGATACAGTTTTACAGTTTAACGACCTTTATCAAGCACAGAACCATAGGGGAGGGAATGGTTGCCACTAAACGACAGATTAGTCTGGGCGTGCTGAGGTCCCATACAAGGGGTACTTCTATATTAAATAATTCATCGTTCATCTTCTTGTGATCAGCTACTGAAGACATTATTCAAAATCAAAGCCGCTACACTTGATCCTTTTCGAATAGTGAATCTTGAAAGAGAATTCAGAAAATAGATATTGATAACCCACCAAGTCCTCGCTCAATACTTCGTCAGCAATTGCTTGATGGAAGGCATGCAACTCCTGACCTGCCTATAGTCTTATAGGAGGGGATCCTTTTACGTTATGCTGATGTTTATTCGGTGAGAGGAGAACAGTCGAACGAGAGATGAACCGCTCAGAACCGAGACAAACGCAAAGAATGAGGGAGAGTGAATATGATCAAGAGGGAGAGTGAATATGATCAAGAGGGAGAGTGAATATGATCAAGAGGGAGAGTGAATATGATCAAGAGGTAGAGTGAATATGATCAAGGGGGAGAGTGAATATGATCAAGAGGGGAGTGAATATGATCAAGAGGGAGAGTGAATATGATCAAGAGGGGGAGTGAATATGATCAAGAGGGAGAGTGAATATGATCAAGAGGGAGAGTGAATATGATCAAGGGGGAGAGTGAATATGATCAAGAGGGGAGTGAATATGATCAAGAGGGAGAGTGAATATGATCAAGAGGGGGAGTGAATATGATCAAGAGGGAGAGTGAATATGATCAAGAGGGGGAGTGAATATGATCAAGAGGGAGAGTGAATATGATCAAGAGGGGAAGTGAATATGATCAAGAGGGAGAGTGAATATGATCAAGAGGGAGAGTGAATATGATCAAGAGGGAGAGTGAATATGATCAAGAGGGAGAGTGAATATGATCAAGAGGGGGAGTGAATATGATCAAGAGGGAGAGTGAATATGATCAAGAGGGAGAGTGAATATGATCAAGAGGGAGAGTGAATATGATCAAGGGGGAGAGTGAATATGATCAAGAGGGAGAGTGAATATGATCAAGAGGGAGAGTGAATATGATCAAGAGGGAGAGTGAATATGATCAAGAGGGGGAGTGAATATGATCAAGAGGGAGAGTGAATATGATCAAGAGGGAGAGTGAATATGATCAAGAGGGAGAGTGAATATGATCAAGAGGGGAAGTGAATATGATCAAGAGGGAGAGTGAATATGATCAAGAGGGAGAGTGAATATGATCAAGAGGGAGAGTGAATATGATCAAGAGGGAGAGTGAATATGATCAAGAGGGAGAGTGAATATGATCAAGAGGGAGAGTGAATATGATCAAGAGGGAGAGTGAATATGATCAAGAGGGAGAGTGAATATGATCAAGAGGGAGAGTGAATATGATCAAGGGGGAGAGTGAATATGATCAAGAGGGAGAGTGAATATGATCAAGAGGGAGAGTGAATATGATCAAGAGGGAGAGTGAATATGATCAAGAGGGAGAGTGAATACGATCAAGAGGGAGAGTGAATATGATCGAGAGGGAGAGTGAATATGATCAAGAGGGGGAGTGAATATGATCAAGAGGGAGAGTGAATATGATCAAGAGGGGAAGTGAATATGATCAAGAGGGAGAGTGAATATGATCAAGAGGGAGAGTGAATATGATCAAGAGGGGGAGTGAATATGATCAAGAGGGAGAGTGAATATGATCAAGAGGGAGAGTGAATATGATCAAGAGGGAGAGTGAATATGATCAAGAGGGGGAGTGAATATGATCAAGAGGGAGAGTGAATATGATCAAGAGGGAGAGTGAATATGATCAAGAGGGAGAGTGAATATGATCAAGAGGGAGAGTGAATATGATCAAGAGGGAGAGTGAATATGATCAAGAGGGAGAGTGAATATGATCAAGAGGGGAGTGAATATGATCAAGAGGGGGAGTGAATATGATCAAGAGGGGAGTGAATATGATCAAGAGGGGGAGTGAATATGATCAAGAGGGAGAGTGAATATGATCAAGGGGGAGAGTGAATATGATCAAGAGGGAGAGTGAATATGATCAAGAGGGAGAGTGAATATGATCAAGAGGGGAGTGAATATGATCAAGAGGGGGAGTGAATATGATCAAGAGGGGAGTGAATATGATCAAGAGGGGGAGTGAATATGATCAAGAGGGAGTGAATATGATCAAGAGGGAGAGTGAATATGATCAAGAGGGAGAGTGAATATGATCAAGAGGGGGAGTGAATATGATCAAGAGGGGGAGTGAATATGATCAAGAGGGAGAGTGAATATGATCAAGAGGGAGAGTGAATATGATCAAGAGGGGGAGTGAATATGATCAAGAGGGAGAGTGAATATGATCAAGAGGGAGAGTGAATATGATCAAGAGGGAGAGTGAATATGATCAAGAGGGAGAGTGAATATGATCAAGAGGGAGAGTGAATATGATCAAGAGGGAGAGTGAATATGATCAAGAGGGAGAGTGAATATGATCGAGAGGGAGAGTGAATATGATCAAGAGGGGGAGTGAATATGATCAAGAGGGAGAGTGAATATGATCAAGAGGGGAAGTGAATATGATCAAGAGGGAGAGTGAATATGATCAAGAGGGAGAGTGAATATGATCAAGAGGGGGAGTGAATATGATCAAGAGGGAGAGTGAATATGATCAAGAGGGAGAGTGAATATGATCAAGAGGGAGAGTGAATATGATCAAGAGGGGGAGTGAATATGATCAAGAGGGAGAGTGAATATGATCAAGAGGGAGAGTGAATATGATCAAGAGGGAGAGTGAATATGATCAAGAGGGAGAGTGAATATGATCAAGAGGGAGAGTGAATATGATCAAGAGGGAGAGTGAATATGATCAAGAGGGGAGTGAATATGATCAAGAGGGGGAGTGAATATGATCAAGAGGGGAGTGAATATGATCAAGAGGGGGAGTGAATATGATCAAGAGGGAGAGTGAATATGATCAAGGGGGAGAGTGAATATGATCAAGAGGGAGAGTGAATATGATCAAGAGGGAGAGTGAATATGATCAAGAGGGGAGTGAATATGATCAAGAGGGGGAGTGAATATGATCAAGAGGGGAGTGAATATGATCAAGAGGGGGAGTGAATATGATCAAGAGGGAGTGAATATGATCAAGAGGGAGAGTGAATATGATCAAGAGGGAGAGTGAATATGATCAAGAGGGGGAGTGAATATGATCAAGAGGGGGAGTGAATATGATCAAGAGGGAGAGTGAATATGATCAAGAGGGAGAGTGAATATGATCAAGAGGGGGAGTGAATATGATCAAGAGGGAGAGTGAATATGATCAAGAGGGAGAGTGAATATGATCAAGAGGGAGAGTGAATATGATCAAGAGGGAGAGTGAATATGATCAAGAGGGAGAGTGAATATGATCAAGAGGGAGAGTGAATATGATCAAGAGGGAGAGTGAATATGATCAAGAGGGAGAGTGAATATGATCAAGGGGGAGAGTGAATATGATCAAGAGGGAGAGTGAATATGATCAAGAGGGAGAGTGAATATGATCAAGAGGGAGAGTGAATATGATCAAGGGGGAGTATTCACTAAAATATTCGCGGGGGTCAATCAGATAGATCTATTGCAATTTGTCCAATCTACTGATATTTGTGAATTCGATGAAACAAGAAACTGGCGAACATGAACATGGTTCTATCGCAAATACAAAAAAATCGCAGTTTAGCTAAAAGGAAATCAGGAATAGAAATGGGAAAAAAGGGTGCAACTGAAGTTTTTTCACGGTTAAAGATTTTGAAACCGAGTTATTAAACTTTTTTCAGTTGTTCCTGGGAGGATTCCCTGAAAGGCACACCCCAAGCTAATTTTACTCTCCGCATTGGCAATACTCTCTCGTAGACAAAGAAAGAGAGAGAGTATGACCAGACTGGAAAGTTTTTTTTTTTAGGTAAGCACGTAATGATCCGAAGACGTAAGTTCACGACTTGTCATAAAGTTACTAACTGATCAGAGTTGAAAAACTTGAAAATCTTCAGGACCAAGCCACAGTGATCCCTACGGCGGCGGCACTACTCTAGAAGCCCGGTCCAATTGCGGAGCTTAGTACCCGGAGGCTCCGTCCCTATTCCTAGGGGCCGCGCAATCTGAAGGGAGGGGGACACCTAGCAATGCTCCACCGAAGAGAGGAGATCGGAATGACCGGAAGCACGAGCTAATGGTTTATAGGCAGGCTGAGCTGCCTCGCCTAGGCTTTTAGAGGTCCCTGATTGATTGTCTACCCGATCTATAGCTGAACTTGAAGTGATTATTGATTTTCGTTGGTTGCCTAGACGACCCCGTTTCAATACCCGCTTCTTACTGATTGATTTAAGATATTGAGTGCAGTAGCCTCGCCACCCGACTGCATTCTCTGCTGTCGATCATCTTCTTGATCTTTGGTCTTTGGTCTTTGATCTTTGATCTCTGACTATAATTATCCTACCTGTAGGCTGACAGCCTTGACACGTCTGCATTGACTGCATTGTCGCAGAAGTTTCCGATCCGAGATTGATCTGAATTGAATGATCTTTGATCTTTGATGTTTGAATACATGTATCCCTTGATCTATCCTGATAATTATGATTTCATCTGTCATGAATCTCCCCATAAAACGCGCTAAGAAAATTCAAAAACTGAATTTTTCCGGTGTTGACATAGCGTTCTGTAATTGTTTTTATATTTGTGACCAAACAAGTTTCAAAAGAGGGTGAAAATGGCGAGAGAACAAAATGTGGCAATTGCATTTTGACATTCTCCGCAACAATAAACAAAATCTAACAGTGAAGACAACGTGTTCGTCTTTGAGATGAAGAGCGACTAAATCTCCGGCTGATTGACTTCCTCTGTAAGGTCGATTAATAATAATAATTATAATAATATTTATCATTTCTTAAGGGGATACCACTTTAACGGGCGTGGTTGTCCGTTCTCACCCTGATTTCATCGCTTCGAAACCATTCCTGAAAATTGATTACGGTAAAAATAATCGATAATATTCCATCAGAGAATTGATCGTAGCTACCATACCCGAAAATATCTGTATACTGTATAGGACACCATCAAGCTGCCATACTCCTTTGAATTACCGTAGACCAGTGAACTACCGTATACAGTGAACTACGGTATACAGTGAACTACCGTATCCCAGTGAACTACCGTATCCCAGTGGACTATTGTATCCCAGGGAAGTACCGTATCCCAGTGAACTACCGTATCCCAGTGAACTACCGTATCCCAGTGGACTATTGTATCCCAGGGAAGTACCGTATCCCAGTGAACTACCGTATCACAGTGAACTACGGCATACCTGAACGTTTATTGATTACTTGCTTTACTGATTTTTTTGTTGATTGATCAATTTACGAGTCCTTGGACTGATGGTTACGCTACTTTTAGATTAAAATAAAAATATAAGTATTATTATTATTATTATTATTATTATTATTATTATTATTATTATTATTATTATTATTATTATTATTATTATTATTATTATCATTATTATTATTATTATTATTATTATTATTATTATTATTATTATTATTATTATATTATAATTATTATTATTATTATTATTATTATTATTATTATTATTATTATTATTATTATTATTATTATTATTATTATTATTATTATTATTATTATTATTATTATTATTTTTATTATTATTTTTATTATTATTTTTATTATTATTTTTATTATTATTATTATTATTATTATAGCCGACCTTGGTGAGCTCCTCCAGCACGCTGACAGTAGTGGCCGTGTGGATGCTCGACATGAGCGCCATTCGCATCGCCGACGCCGTCTTCAGAGGCAATCACGCCGGGAAGGGTGACCAGGGAAAGGTATTCGGTCTGTAAGAAAGAAGCACCGAATTTCAATTGGGACAATGTTTATTTAATTATTTATTCACTTATTTATCTATTTATTTACTATGGGTTAATATTGCTAATGAATGCTCATCATCAATCAACGGAATTCATCCATTTATTCTACACCGTCTTTCTTTCCTTCCGTATACTGTACATAAATTTTTCTGAAGGTTTTAACTATCATTAATCGATTCAGCATATCCATATGCATCTAACAGAACCAACCATTACGCATGAAATGCTCTGATTGAGCCGGTAAATGGCCCACAAAAATCATATACAAAAATATGCTATAATAGCATAAGATATCACATTCATTGCACTTTATCTCTAAATGACGGTAGATCATTTTAGGGCTGAAAAATCACAATAACCTAGGATACACTACCCAGAAGTAGTAGTAATCGAAATGAACTGTAAAATGCTCATTTCCAATAAATTTGTCAGGCCGGAAACTACTACTAGCTTCCACAAGCCGAGCTAATCAGAAAATCCGCTTTGGCAACACTCTCTCGCTTTCTTTGCCTACGAGAGAGCGTGGTCAGAGTGGATGAGAGTTTCAAATCAGCTTTCCTCCTTGAGCACAATCCTATCGTGCTGCTCGTCGTCCGTGTTCAGCGACAGCAGACTCTCACCTTGATCTACAAATCGATCAATACACCAATCAATCAATAACCCAATCAATAACTGCATGAATCGATCAATAAATCAATAAATCAATCAATAAATCAATATACCGTACCTCGTACAGATTTCCCTTGTATCCTAGCAGGAAGAGCCGACGACCGCCCTCATCGTCATCCCTCTCCTCTTCGTCGTGTTGCTTCGTCGAATCGGAGAGCACCTCCGACGACGATTCGAGCAGGGCAACGCCGCGAACCTGAACCGTACCCTCATAAATGAGTCATAATCTGAAAAGAAGTAACCCCCTCCCTCGATATTATTGAATATTCTAACAACTGTGATTAAGTAATTTGACGAAACCTTTGGCAGACACAACGTTAGCGCCAAAGGTCGCAATGTATGTTACAAAGAACCAAGCTTGACCGGATTTTGAGCCAAATTTACCAAATTCGAAAAACTTGACCGGATTTTGAAAACCGATAACCAAGCTATTCGACCTATGGCCAGAACCATTCATTCTCATGCCCTCATAATCCCGGGATCGCTATACGGCTCATTTTCAGCACCGATATATGGCTTAATTTTCGTGCAAATTAAGAATACTATTCATTGACCGAACGAGAATCTATGGACGGATATTAATTGACTGTAGCGTAAATACACCGAGTCAATCAAGCTTGAATTTCTTTGATTCGCCAACTATCTCGCTGGTTTTCTGGCGACGGCGAGAGAGAAATGTGTGATTCAGAAAAATATCTTGCTTGTTCTATGAAAGAAGGGGAAAACATTAAAACTAGGTAGTGTTATATATTTTTAGGAAAAAAACTTTTAAAAAATTTAAATCTAAATCGAATAATATATTATTGCGGGCGCATGCCAGACAACAAAACTCAGCACATTCACGTTCCTAATCATTTATATTCATAGATGGAATAGTAAGAAGTTAATGAGCACATCATACTCATTGTCAGGTTCAAAAAACGATACTCACAATTTTGTCAGGCATTCCGAAGACTACCGTACCCCTCAATATCTCCCCCGAAAGGGTGTCACACGTTTTCTCCCTTGTCGTATAGTCTCCTTATCCTTTTCTATTATTCGTTCTTTACAGTCATATATAATCCTCTTCCTTCTCTCTCATTTAAGGCACACCCCAAGCTAATTTCACTCTCCGCATTGGCAATACTCTCTCGCAGACAAAGAAAGCGAGAGAGTGTGGCCAGAGCGGAGAGTTTCAAATTAGCTTGGGGTATCGCTTTAATAGCCCCCCCCCCTCCTACCACCAATTAAATATAGGGATTTCCCTCCAATGAACCTTCGTTAGCCATTTATATCCATAGATAGAATTGAGAGAAGTTTACGTGTGCTCTGTCAAAAGTGACGTACAAAAATACTGCATGCTCACAATTTTGTCAGGCACTCCGTAGTTCTATTACCGTACTCAACTCACCGTGAAAAGTTGTCCTAACCCTCCCCCCCCACTATCACTCTACCTGTCTCGCGGCGACTCTGCGTCCATTGGACGCACTCCAGATCTCTAGTAGATTTCGGCGCGGCGCCAGGATCGCCAGAAATAGCGCGCGCCTTCCGCTTGCAATGATCTTTGGTCTTTAAAGGGACGGTATCCCGTGGAGAATTACATGTTCAAATTCGCGGGAGATCCCCATACGGAAAAGTCGAACTAGAATATTTCATAGAAATCAGCAAAAATCGCAACGCAAAGTGGCGGTGGAACTTGTAAGCTTCGGCCTTTGAGCGCGCCGTAGACCACTAGGCCATTAATAGACAAATACTTGCTTGGGAAGTGCTATACCTATTCATGATCTCTTTGTATTCACTAGTTGTATTATTAGACAGCCTATTCCTTATGCCAATCAGCTATCGATTTGCCAAAATCGATTGGATAGAAGACGGGTCGCTTCCTATCCAGTCTATCTTTTCTCTTTCACGATGTTTTTGCACTGCCCCGGCGCAGATGTCAATGGCGATTTTCAAAAACTACCGTATGATAGTTCGTCAATTCGTGGTGGGACAAAATTTCACGTGCAAACATTTTCGACATTTCAATCAATATTTTTATGGGAAACTCTTCCTTTAACCTGTGGTCTATCAACTTATACAATTGTCAGTGACGGTCTATAATTATCCCTGATTCAAGAATAATAAAAATTTCAGTTAACATCGTCAAATCAAGGACCGGGTGATTACCCAAATAAAATATTAAAAATTCGCGAGTGGATACTATGTCCCTTCGAAAACTGAATAGTTTCAACGACTAGAAAAACCTAGTATGTGTGGATAAGAGATTGAACGCACATCATTAATATGATTTAAAAAAATAAAATAAAATAATTAAACTGCAAACCTTCTCCTCGTACTGACAACCATGCGCACGATGCGTCCCTGTAGCCCTTCCAGATGCGAATAATCTCGCCCGAGGAGATCTGAAGAATCGATAAGTAAAAATTAATATTTTACATACTTAAAGGAAGGATAAATAGTACTACTTTTGGAATCGTTTACAGTATTAAAATAGGCGGGAAATGCTTTAATCCAACAGTATTCTTTAATTATTCACCTACCCCATTCTCCTTTCATTCATTCATAATTATATCACTCAATATCGTCAGCTTTTCAACTGCGTTAGGGTGCAATTTAATTGACACAAAAGGGCGCTGCGCATGCTCTGCAACATCACTAGACACAACGTTTCGAGAGCGGTCATGGTATGAGCGAGAAAAACGTAGAACAAAAGAGAAAGAGAAAATACGCGAAAATGAGAGAGCGAGGCGGTAAAAGTAACCATTTTGGACAATTTGCCAAGTTTTCAATTACCGCTCTCCCTGTATTGGAAAAAAACGTTGTGCTAGATGTACACATACTGCGTGTTAAGGATCAGTTTAGGCAAATCACAGATCTTTAGAGGACCAGGGTTACGGTATACCTCAACACCAGGGTGGGTTACGGTATACCTCAACACGATTGTTATGGTATACCTCAACACCACGGGTTTAAGGTACCTACCTCAACAATGGCCACTCTGGCCAGATGGTCAGCCACGGCGACGTACGGCACACCTTCGGGCGCCGGATGCAGGGAATGGGCGAATCTGAACGACCAAGTAGTTGATTACCGATGTTAAGTTGTATTATTATTATTATTATTATTATTATTATTATTATTATTATTATTATTATTATTATTATTATTATTATTATTATTATTATTATTATTATTATTATTATTATTATTATTATTATTATTATTATTATTATTATTATTATTATTATTATTATTATTATTATTATTATTATTATTATTATTATTATTATTATTATTATTATTATTATTATTATTATTATTATTATTATTATTATTATTATTATTATTAATATTATTATTATTATTATTATTATTATTATTATTATTATTATTATTATTATTATTATTATTATTATTATTATTATTATTATTATTATTATTATTATTATTATTATTATTATTATTATTATTATTATTATTATTATTATTATTGTTATTATTATTATTGTTATTATTATTATTATTATTATTATTATTATTATTATTATTATTATTATTATTATTATTATTATTATTATTATTATTATTATTATTATTATTATTATTATTATTATTATTATTATTATTATTATTATTATTATTATTATTATTATTATTATTATTATTATTATTATTATTATTATCACTTCTAACCCTCATACATTCATCGCAGATCGGCTTCGCTCTTTGATCTTTCCACTAAGAATTCAAAGATAGGCCAAATATATCTTTGCGCCGCAACCCACCAACTTTCGGTTTCACAACAATCTCATGTAGGTTGCATTTCTGGCTCCAACGATGAAATCCAGAAAAAAGCGCATAAAATCCAACTATGAACTGGCCGCATGAGAACATAACCGAACGGTACCACCACTACCGCTATTGACTGTATCTCTTGTGCGCTGTTACATTTTCGAAACGTGCGCACGTCCACGTGCGTTTAACTGACTTAAAAAACACACGCGGACGTGCGCACGGTTTGAAAATGCAACACCGCATTAGGCGGTCTAGCACTTAAAGGTGGACTCCCGCGAATATTTTCGTGAACAAACTGTGAAGACAGAATAACAGCAAAATTTATTCTACATACCGTACACTATTTATTTTATGCTAATTCAGCTTATTGATCGCTAGAATCATGAAGGAATAATTCTAGCAAACTCAGGCAAAGGCGCGCTTTTTGAAAATAGGAATCGCTTTTCGCTTTCTAGTCAGAAGTTTTACCACTACGCTAAGGGAGCGTTGACTAGTCTCCCTATCTTCTTGCATATCACTCGACACTTGCGTAAGCGAGATGTAAGAGATTTGCATGATTATTCGCGGGTCTCCACCTTTAAATGATGAAATCTCGCCGTCTTGCCGTCGCGTGGGACAGACACCGATTTTGTGGTATGAATAAATTTTTTAAAATAACATAGACCAAAGTGTAATGGAGGGTACACTACATAGCCCAGAATTCACAGTATCTGGAATGGTGGTTAAGGAAATATAAACGATTCGTTTTTAAAGCATGGAAAATAGGAGCTTTTCATGTATAATCTCCTACTTGTGTCGCTTATTTTCGTTTTGACGGTACTCTCTTATAGCAAGTATAGTCGAGCAAGGTGACTTGGGAGACGATGCATAATGGTATTTAGACTGAGTTATTGACATAATCGAGGTTGGAAGTGATACAACTTGTTCCACCCCGTTTTGCCGTATTGTCTTGCTATTCCATCATCATTAGTTCATCAAGAACGAGAGAACATTAAGATATGAGAGAGTACGAAAAAGGGCGAGAGAGTGGGATATGAGAGAGTATGAGGTGTGAAGGTGGAGGGTGTGGAAAGGGGACGGGGCGTGCGCATTCGCGGAACAAGCGCCGCACTTTTTGTCTCTTCTCTCTTGTATTTTTTCCAAGTGGGGCCCAGCAGATTTCCAAGTGGGGATCACGCTAGGAGACCAGTGGGAGATTTTCGGGGACCCCAGTAGGAAGGGGAAGCGTCCTGGGGCCCATCTGAAAGTATTAGGGTCGCACTACGGATTTGTCCTCTCACAAAATGCCGTGCAATCTATACTATATTATCATAAACATATTGTTGTTCAAGATAAAGTGCTTAAATTTTTCAATTTCTTTATACAATTCAACCAACCTCCATCTTCTCCTTCTTGCCCTCCATCCTTCCTGCCAGCCTCACGTTAGATCAGCCTCTGTAATAGCAGGGCACCAATGAAATACCGTTTTCGACCGCTGGCAAAAGTTTTAGAAAATGATTGAATATAAAGAGGGCGCGGCGGATGCCAGACGGGTTTGGTGGGATTCATTAGAGAGGATGTGAGTGCGCGATGGCATCCAATGATTGTCTCTGTCGCACTCTCCGCCGCGCTACCAAACCTGTCTGAGGAGCGCCGCTCTGACTAATGACTATTGTCTCATTTTTGCGAAAACACACCAAGCCGCGCACCATAGATTTGGAAAGTCACCTTCAGCATTCCGTTTGCCCCGCTATTCCCATCTCTTTCACATTTTGAACTAACGTGGCCTCCGTTCATCCCTCAGCAGCGCTCTCTCATCCGCCCGTCCCTCCTCGCTTCCATCGTCACTGTCGGAGGAATCCTGAAATAGATAAAAAAATAATAATAATAATGATAATAATAATATTTTCATATTCATAACATTTTCATTATTATCGTTTTTCATGACGTCAGACAATTCAGCAATACAGGTGAAAACTGCATATACTTCATAGAGCTAGTGTTGCATGAAGTCACGCGGTCAGCGAGCAAAGATTCGGGGGAGTTCATGATTTGAGCCATAGCACCTGCCAGATTCTCGTTTCTCGCACTCCACTTGCAACCGAAAGGCAGCTTGTATATGCTAATTCGAGTGAGGGTCTCCAAATGAGCAGTAATGGATAACATATGTGGGCAACCATTGCCGTTGGAAATTAAAATCGGGCGGGAGGTCCAAGTAAATTTCATGAATTTTTGGCTAAACCGATTGCATTTGGGGCGAATTTAGGTTAAATCGGGTGGGTCGGGTGCCAAAACCGTGTGGGTTCTTGCCGCTGGCGGCAATGCCGCCCACGTATGATTTACAAGAATAATAGAGGAAAATAAGTTTCGAGTCTTACGTCACAACCTGATCGTTCAGATCAAGAAGGAAAATAAACGCAGAGAAAACTCTCCTAGTTTCACACACTCTCTCGCCTCTGCTTTTTCTTACTTTCGTGACTTGTGAACAGCGAAATGCGGAATATGGCGCACACCATACATTTCATCACAGAATTTTTTTATACAGTTGGCTGATTTGGAAAAAACCGTTACGTTTCGCTTAAATTTATTTTTTCATATACAAAATGAGCCGTATATAGCGAGTAGATCATCGCATTATGAGAGTATGCTTATGCTTATTTTTTTACCACACAATTCATCTGCACACGAACATTGTGCACATGACGAAGCATCCTTGTGTTATACGATAAATAAATTAGATAAATAAATAAATTACAATATACCGTCCACACTCACCTCAGACAGTCTCGGTGTGGTGGACAGTTGGAAGAATAGCTATTCTCGTTTCAGCACTTGCGCATAACCATAGACCAGACGACAAATACTATTGTTTGACGGGAAACGGGAGGTAAAATAATAACCAATTATTATTATTATTGTATGGTCTGTCATTGGAGCAGCTGCTTACTCGAGCGACCTCCCAGGAGCACGCAGATCTGATGAAGTGGCTGCGAGAGTCCGATACCGTAATCAAGAAGGCCACCATGGATTCGAGAAACGGTATCTTTGATCTTTGATCTTTACACACAACGCTAGTTGATCTTTGATCTTTGAGGATTCTTCTCTTCATTATCGATTGAAGTGTTGGATTCATCCGGTAGATCAGTGAGCAACGACACTCTGAGGAAACAGTTGGATGTTCTATCGAAAGAGAGACAAAAGAAGGTGAAGGAAGAGAAGAGGAAGAGGAAGAAGGCGAAGAACTGAGAATGTTGAGAGGGTTGATTAGGTCGGATGAGAACCGATGAATAATCGATTGGATGATAACCATGTGCATACTTAGACGTAGCGGCCGAAACATCATAGGGCACATTATTAGCTAACCTATATTTAAAAAAAATGTTTTACATTCAAAGTGCATGCAAACTTGAACATGTGCATCTATCAATTATACTAATTTAATTATTTGTCAATTCATTCTTACTTGTCTCTCATATGCAAATAGTTCTCATCCAGTCTGTTCTCGTTCGGCCTAGTGCCCGCCAAATATCACGACCCATATTATTGATTATTGTATAGAAGTTGACAGATCAGATTAGTTATCATGAAATTTATTGATATGTTACACTGCTGTATGAATAAAGAGAACGTATATGTATAAATAAATAATTAAATATAAGGCGGATTTTCCAGTGCGAAAAGAGGAGAACATAACAGAGCATAACAAATTAAATGACTAATACTATTGTAAAAAAATCAAAAAAATAAAAAAAAAATAATTAGGTCAAATATAAATTATTACTTCTGACCAGTACTTTTCTTGTTACAGCACATATGCTTATACGAATAGCTCTTTATTCATTTAATTCAACCAGAAGTTCTGAAAAGTCAATAAATTTTAGAAAAAAAATATTAAGAGTTAGAGAAAATACAACAGTTAGTTACAAACAGTTAGTTACAAATGTGAATGAAATATAAAATATAAAATCTACTATTTTAGATTTATTTATTTATAAATAAATACATAAATATAAAATCGGTTGTTCTGGAATAAACTTGAGTAAGTGTTTAGAACTCAGAACTGTTTAGTGCTTGGTACTTAGCTTAAGTATTTACTTAGCTTAAGTACTTATCGCTTAAGAATTAGGGAGGTTTCTCGACTAAACGGACATCATCAACGATGGCTCTATTTTTTAATAGATTAAAATCTTCGTCGCCTCCTCGAAGTAGATCGATTTGTCTCCGAATCGGAAGTCTGAGTAGCAACCGACGAGGGAAAAGACGCCCAGTCTGAAATTAATGATCTTTGATCTTTGATTTCTAACAACTCACTTCGTAGCCACATCCGTGTTGGGTCCTCCAATGTACACAGATCGAGAGTCACAGTATTCTGGTCCAAGCCATTTTTCTTCCAAAGCAAGACAAAGGAGAGACCATTGTATTCGAGAGAGTTTGTATGTTGAGCGGTCGTTCTTGCTTTGAAAGTCATGAGAACGCTGTGGAGTGTAATGTTGATTTGTTATATAACTGAAAACCTCAAAGAATCGTTTAGATAGGAACGCAAATTGGTTTTGTGATCGCGTTGAAACACATTACAATTAGCGCTTTATAAATTATGAACATAATGCCCAAAAGTGACGGAGAGATGAAATAAATATCCATTTTTTGCATGCCCTCTCTACTTAAAGGCACACACCGATCGGATAAGACTGTTAATTGGATATTCGCCTATTTAAGTAATCGATCCTTCCAGGTTAGAGTCCGTGAAAAGCTATCACATTCACTTAGTGTTACAAGCGGTGTCCCACAGGGCTCCGTTTTGGGTCCGCTTCTTTTCCTCATATATACCTCAGAAATTCCTTCACTAGCCCAACAAAACGGAGTTGTAGCTAGAATGTACGCAGATGATATAAAAATTTATCGCTCTTTTGAAGCTGGTGATTCCCCGTTACACCTACAAACATCAATCGATACCATTGTAAAATGGTCCGATGAGTGGCAACTTCCACTTGCTGCGCACAAATGTAATTCATTACACCTAGGTAGATCTAACCCTAAGCGAAAATACAACATCGGAACTGCAACTCTTGAGCAGAAGGACATGGTTAGAGATCTCGGTTTCCTCATTCAGAAGACCCTAACATTCTCCGCCCATAGCAGACAAACAGCTTCAAAGGCGAAAACTGCATGCCACATAATCCTTAGAGCTCTTCGCACCAAAAATGTAGCCATTCTACTAAAAACATATTCAATCTATATCAGACCCATACTTGAAAGTGCATCTACAGTTTTTAATCCATACCAAAAAGGTGACAAAAAGATCTTAGAACGAGTACAGAATTATTTCACTAGACGAGTATTCAAGCGCTGTTTTAATGCAGCGTGGGATTCAATGCCGAAAGTTTCCCTTAGGAATAAACAACTAAACTTAGATACTCTAGAAAAGCGTAGAGAAGAAATAGATATCAAAGCTGCCATGAAATTTATCAGAGGTAAATATAGGATCTCAAATTTAAAACCTCACTACTTTCGCCCCTATATCACTCATAATGGTCTAAATTTCAACAATCCAGGCTCACGATTTCATTACAGGCATAATAGCTTCTTTCCTAGAGCGGCAAGGCTCCTCGTACAACCGAAAAACCGAATTACTTTCAGTTTCCCTGAGTTAAATTGACAAGATATTTGCCCTATCCCCATAGACCTATGTCCATTATTCAACCTCCACGTTTGTTTTGTTGTTGTGTGTTCATCATTCTTTTAAATTTATTTATCTATTATTATTTACCGTGTTTTCTTGTAAAACGCATAAATTTATTTATTATTATTTATAATTTGAAACTCTCCGCTCGCTAGGCAACGCTCTCTCGTAGTCAAAGACAACGAGTGAGTACGGCCAGAGCGGTGAGTTTAAAATTAGGTCGGGATGCGCGTTTGTTCCCAAGCAAAACACCTTTCTGATATATGAATATGCCTTTGAACTTTGATCTTTGATCTCAGATCTTTGATCTTTGATCTTTCTCACCTCATCGATAGCTACGACCAATCTCATCGACTCGTAGCAAATGGTGATCCTGTGCAATTGTCCATTATAAAGCACGCCCTGAAAAAACGATTCATTGATTTTTCTCCATTGGATGAACTGCACTTGACCGTTCACTACAAACGATCTGCAATCATCATCGGTTATTTAAATCAGTTCTCAATAAGTCTAACCCCAAGAGTGATCATCAACTCTAACCAACTTGATATCGTGCCGTTGTCCACAATACTTACTTGCAAGGGAACTGTCTCAACTTAATGTGGCCATATGACATGGGAATAATTTACCTGAATCAGTTTTCGATGCTGATTACGAATCCGTTATCAAACGTTGCCCAATCGAGCTGAGATTCGAGTAAAAACGTAGTTCGCGCTAGTTTTAAAGGGACCGGGAAACGAAAAACAAGTTGATCTCATATAAAAGGGCTTGAAATTCTGTTTCGAAATATATAAATCTTATATCATAAGAATTCTCTGGTAAGGAGAACGGCGCAGTTAAAAAACTACAGTCTGCTCCATATAGCGGGAGCCTTTTCCTAATTACCACACCAACTCTTTGGATACGACTTGAAATTGAATATTTTGATGATAATTCTATCAGAAGTAAGGAATTATGAAGAATAAAACTCAATAATGGGCTATTTTGAGCTTTTCCATGGAGTTAGCATACTGTAATTCGGAAACCTCGCCCGTGGTGTGGAGCAGGCTACAGTAATCCAACTTCTTACCAGAGCGTCTTTTCAAACTTTCAAATACATATTTCTGAATAGTTCTTTGAGCTTATCAACATGAGATCAATTATTTTAACTATTTCGAATCGAAATTTTTGGATGCCAGCTGCCTTTAACATCACATAAGGTTTACAAGAAGAACGTGACAACAGCAGATCGTATAGTTTTCATTGGGACTTTCTGAGAACACTGAAACAAGAATTCGCAGGGCTAATTGTTTAAATTATCTAACGATATGTTAGTTTGCTTTTTGAATCGGGTTCCAGAGTCACGCCCTTTTGTCTCATTCCATCGAATATTAATCAAGTTATTGATGTGAAGGTTATGAGTTTGCATGCGCCGCAGAAGTTACCTTATCTTTATAGTTATTGATCGTGAGTTCTTTTTCAAAAATCCAAAATGCGGTTAGGCTTGGTAGTTTGCAACATACTTTTCGTCTTGTGGTCTAAGAATAAACTCTACAATATTATCATCATTTCTCATTTTCCTTGGGTTATTGGAATGCTGAAACGAAAATGCACATGGTTATATTCAGTCGCGAGTCTGATTGGGAGCAGTGTGTATGGCCTTGGCCTCACCCATAACGATCGCCGTCACTTAACAGTGTCCTGTCTCAGGCATCACTGGAAGCGGCAGCGCTGGCGGAAACGCGAACTGTTCCGCGTCTGGCGCGACATCTGGCAGTCAGAGCGGCGGCACCGGTGATAAAAAGAATGGTGGCGCTGGTGATGCGGGAGATGCGGGAAGCAGTAAGAAGGCCACTGAGCAGTGAGTAGATATTAACTGAAATGGGGGTAGGGAAATTTTTACGGAAAAGAAATTTCCCGGTTCGAAAATTCTGTAAATCAGGAAATTCATTAGTAAAACTGTTCAGGTGCATTTCTTTTCTTTTTTTTCTCTTTTTTTTCTGCGTTACACTGTTGGGGCAAACAACAACAACAGAAATGCTTGTGGCTTATGTTTTCATGCTCTAGTTGTAGATATTTCATATTTCCCAAGTTTAAAAAAATCCTAACCAAATTTTCAATTCTGAATCCCGGGGATTGGGAATTTCCCGCCCATCCCAGACATCTTCTAGGCATCCTCTCAGTTATTCGTTCAATCTTTGATTGCTTCTCTTCATCTTCAGTCGCTGAAGTAGTTCGGCCGACATGCTGCTGTCACCTCTACTGACGCCCCTTCATCCCATTCCCAAGATGACGTAGCTACATGCGGATAAGCACGGACGGATACGATCACGATTACTGTCCAGGTATACGGTAGGAAGTCGACTATGCTTACCGTAATCCCAGCTTCGCCCATATTTGGCACATCTCCAAGAACTCTTGCCGCGACCGAGTGAGTATCGCTTTTCACCGGATCAATATATTGATTGATTACAGTAACCATACATGGGCGCCGACATGGGGGTACCCCCTGTAAAATTAAGGCTTTTCGAAAAATTGTGGAAAAAAAATTTGTGGAAAAAAAGTGAAGGCCCCTGTAAAATTATCCATTTTTCGTTCGGATGCACCCTGCAGAATCGAGCTCCAGGTACCTCGCCCATGTATGACAGTACACGTTAGTTCAGCCTCTGTAATAGCAGGGCACCAATGAAATACCGTTTTCCACCTGTTGAAGAAGTTTTAGAAAAAAGATTGAATATAAAGAGGGCGCGGCGGATGCCAGACGGGTTTGGTGGGATTCATTAGAGAGGATGTGCGTGCGCGATGGCATCCACTGATTGTCTCTGTCGCACTCTCCGCCGTGTTACCAAACCTGTCTGAGGAGCGCCGCTTTGACAAATGACTATCGTCTCATAATTGCGAAAACACACCAAGGCGCGCACCACAGATTTGGAAGGTCGCCTTCAGCATTCCTTTTGCCCCGCTATTCCCATATCTTTCACATTTTGAACTAACGTGAGTAACGATGACGCACGATGGCTCCGATCGATAGTGCGCACGTGTTCCGCGGAGAATCTTAGCGTGTCCAGCTGTGGACCAGACGAGGTTATTGATTTATTAATTGATTCATTTATTTCGTTAAAAGGGAGTATACGTAAGCGGCAATGTTGCTAGTGATTTTTGTTCCCGGTCCACGCGTTGCTGCTAGCGCCGCCGATTCCAGCGATGCCTGATTGTTAAGGAAAAATGTAATACCGCATAAACGTACCAAAATAACAATATCCATCAGCTCTATCGACAAACGTTCATTGTTCACCAAGTCACCAACCATTGCTCCCGGTCATCCAATATAGGCCAGTGTGTTCCAATTCCCGTATCCCTCGAGCAGTCTAAACATGGGCCATCTGCGAGTCTACACCATATCTGACGTCATCGCGAGATACTATCGATTGTGCGGACACGAGGTACGGTAAGGGGCGGAGTTATTGATTGATTCGTGAAAATACTTTAAAAAGGAATAGTGGCATTCTCCTTAGATCTACACTTTTAACTGGAAATAGCATAAATATTGCTTAAGGCATGCAAATTTTGTTTCAATGATGCGTATGGTCCGATTAATAGTATTATTAATAATACTATTATTATTAATTATTATGTACATTTGTTTTCCCCATCTACATCAGTTTCTGCCTATTGCAGTGTAATAATAATAATAATAATAATAATTTATTTATTTTCTGGGTTATGTATGTGATAACGAGAATCCACAGGGTGATAGATGGATGGTTCGAATCTGGCAAAGGGTTTATTTTGTTTGTTTAAAAAAATATATATTGAGACATTGACCATCTTTGCCGCATTGTCTTTGTTTATGTGAGAATGCTGAAACTGGAATCCACTTGGTGATGACTGCGGCAATGGTGATGTATAAATTTATTATTTTATCTTTATCAATATTCAATAACTTGGAAGTGAAATTAGCATTTCTGATAGATGTTGGTCGATGGATTCCTTGGGTATTGCTGATATATTTTTTTAACTTTAATACCCTTCGTGATTTTCCCTTCGGGACATTTGAGAATCACGAAACGAGAATTCACAGGTGTGTAATGTGAGTGTGATAATGCGTTTATTTGATTTTTATTTTTCATTTAATTCCATCGAAAATCGTATTTGCCGTATGGTCCGTGGTTATGTGGGAGTGCTGAAACGAGAATACAATGGGTTGTGTATTGATGAGGGCGGGGCGATGGTTGGTGACTTGGTGTGCTGGGATTTCCGTTTTCCCGATTTCCCGATAATTTTGATTTTCCGATTTTCCGAAAATATTTTTTCTAGCAGCCCTGTGCTTCATTGCCGCTAGAGTCACGTCGTTTTTGTCCCAACGAATATTAATCAAGTTATTGATGTAGAAATATGAGTTTGCACGTTCCGCAGAAGTTAGTGCTCGTGAGTTCGTTCCGAATCTATCTGATGATCATCATTTTTTTCCGTTTTACTAGGGTTATTTTGGAATGCTGAAACGAGAATATGCACATGGTTAATAATACAAATAATTTATTCACCATAACAGACAGATCATATCAGACATAATAGGCATTGCCTATTAGGCAAATGCGTAATAAACAATAAATAAATGAATGTACATATGTAGAAGCTTGTATACAGGATCAGATTGTAAGTAGTGCGTGTGTGACCTTAGGCCGACCTACTACGATTGATCTTATCTGAAAGGGGGTAGGGAATTTTTTATGAGGCCGTTTGTGTAAGAGTCGGGCAAATCTGGGAGAGGGTTGGCACAGGCCAAAAATTTTGATACCCTCAAAACTTGTGTATAGGGGTTATCGACCACTCCAGTGGTCCCGCAACGCCTGGGCGGGATTACGGTAAGATCACGTTTTCAGGCCATTCTCGGTCCATAGTAGAGCTAGAGGTATGAAAATTGGGCTCCTAGGACAGAATTCGATGGCGATTATGGCTGTCTACATCATTAGTTTTGAAAATTTTTCAAAAGGTCGATTATTGCAAATTTTGATGGAGACGTTTGCGCCCCAGACGAGTATGACAGTTCGAACCGGCGTGACGAGAGGATCACAATGATGTATTATGAGCCTATATCTACATTGCCATCTCAATATTGCCTCGATATAGTGATCTGCGAAAGAGGTAGACAAGAGGACTCTCTCAATTCCGCGCGCTCTCTCACACTCACGAGAGAGCACGGCGAAATGAGAGAGTGCCGAGAGAGCGTGCGGAATAGAGAGACGCAGACAACTCCTCGTGATTTTGCAGATCACTATATCGAGGCAATATTGAGATGGCAATGTAGATATAGGCTCATAATGCATCATTGTGATCCTCTCGTCACGCCGCACAATGTTCTATAGGCTGTGAAAGCAAAAACGACCGCTCAACATAGAAACTCTCTCAAATGCAATCGTCTTTCGCTTGTCTCGCTATGGAAACAAAATGGCTTGAACCAGAATACTGTGGCCGGTTCGAACTGTCAAACTCGTCTGGGGCGCAAACGTCTCCATCAAAATTTCCAATAATCGACCTTTTGAAAAATTTTCAAAACTAATGATGTAGACAGCCATAATCGCCATCGAATTCTGTCCTAGTAGCCCAATTTTCATACCTCTAGCTCTACTATGGACCGGGAATGGCCTGAAAACATGATCTTACCGTAATCCCGCCCAGGCGTTGCGGGACCACTGGAGCCAAAATGACTATGCCTATCTTCATCAGCATGGTCGATAACTCCTATACAGGGGTATCAAAATTTTTGGCCTGTGCCAACCCTTGTTCGACTCTTACACAAACGGCCTCTTATAGAAAAGAAATTTCCCGGTTTGTCCTTGTTCTGCTTCACAATTTATTTATTTATTAATTGACCATATAACATTTGAACAATACTAATACAGTACAGCCCGATCTCCTTTTGCACACGAGTGCCACTGCGGCGCTCATTTGCGCTCATCATTTATTTCTGTGGGTACTGAATATTTATCGATTCTCAAAGTCTTAATCATGAGTTTCCGTTATGAAAAGTTATTTTAATGACTAAAGAAACTGAAACAAATTTTTTATTAATGAGAAAAAAAACAATTAATTCAAATCACACTGGTCCGAAAACGATGGGTAATTATTTACTGGAAAGGTATACTGTAATATCACGCATCGATCGCATGATCGCTGTAAGACATTTTTCGAAATTTACAGTACCCATTATTTTCGGACCAGTGTGATTTGAATTAATTGTTTTTTTTCTCATTAATAAAAAATTTGTTTCAGTTTCTTTAGTCATTAAAATAACTTTTCATAACGGAAACTCATGATTAAGACTTTGAGAATCGATAAATATTCAGTACCCACAGAAATAAATGATGAGCGCAAATGAGCGTCGCAGAGCTTCGCAGCTCCATCTTTAAGCTCAAAATGAGCATAACAGGACAACAATGTCATTTTCATTTGGGTTGTCTGAATGCGCTGAAACAAGAATTCGTTGGGTTATATTTTTTAAGTCCAACAATATGTTAGTTTGCTTTTTTTGTAAATCGAGTTCCAAAGACACGTCTTTTTTTGTCTTGTTCCACCGAATATTAATCAAGTTATTCACGTGAAAATTATGAGTTCGCACGTCCCGCAGAAGTTATTGATCGTGCATTCTATTATAAATTCCTGACATTATCATCATTTATCATTTGCCTTTAGTAGTTTTGGAATGCTGAAACGACAATGCACATGGTTATATTCAGGCGCGAGTCTGATTGTGAGTAGTGTGTATGACCTGAGTTCGACCTACAGACCTATAGGATCTTTGGTTATCCCTTGGAATAGACCCACCCGCAAAAATTGCCTTCCATGGGTACACACCCGCAAAATTAGAACATGAATTGACGATTTTCTTGAAATTTTCACAGTTTTAGCGTACAGACTCGCGTTTTATTTATCTCAAAATCGGAGTACTCACATGCATATGAACGGTCTGGGATATTAATAGACCATCACTGCCGACCAACAACGATCACTTTCACTTAACAATATCCTTTCTCAGGCATCGCTGGAAGCGGGGGCCCAGACAACGCGACCTGCTCCGCGTCTGGCGCGGCATCTGGCAGTCAGAGCGACAAGCAGAATGGCGGGTATGGAGATGCTGGGAGCAGTAAGAAAGCGGCTGAAAAGTGAGTAAATATTAACTGAAATGGGGGTAGAGAAATTTTTAAGGAAAAGAAATTTCCCGGTTTGTCATCGTTCTGTTTCACAGTTTATTTATTTATTTATTTATCATACAACATTTGAACAACACTAATATAATAAGGAGAGTGGGTGGTGAGACATTGGAGTGGGTCGATCTACGCTAACAAGGAGTCTCATTGGCCTTAATTGGCCAATAAGGCCAATAAGGAAGGAATAAGGCCAATGAGACTCCTTGTAAGGGAACGATGAGTAGTCTCCCTATCTTGGATGGGAGGAGTGCAGATATAATCCCATCCTACGCTTACATCCACGATTTGCCATGAAAACCATATGTAGACTTTCATATGTAGATCATCTAATGTGATTACTTTATGTATCCAAAATTATGTGTTGCTAACAATTTCTAAATAAAGCATCAGTATTGCAATTTGCCCAATCTACTGATATTTTTGAAATCGATGGAACAAGAAAATGGCGGCAACGAACCGGGTTCTATCGCTAATCCAAAAAAGCGCAGTTTAGCTAAAAGGAAATCTCGAATAGAAGTAGGAAAAAAATTGAATTGAATTTTTTTCATGGTCAAAGATTTTCAAACCGAGTGCGTTATTAACTTTTTTTGAATTGTTTGTGGGAGGAATTCCTGAAAGGTGAGCACGTAAGAACCCAGACGTAAGTTCACGACTTAATGGTACTAACCTATCAAAGTTGAAAAAATCTTCAGGACCAAGCCACCGTACGATGAGATCTCTACGGCGGTGGTACTACTCTAGAATCCCGGTCCAGTTGCGGAGCTTAGTCCCCAGAGGCTCCGTCCCTATCCCTAGGGGCCGCGTAATCTAACAAGGAGACTCTTGTCCTCACAACTTGTCCTGGCCATTTGAGATGGCAATCCCTTCCCTCTTCGCGCTCTCTCTCTGATCCACCTACTATCTCGCTTTGGCTCTATCGCTAAACATATATCCACATCGTGGCTGTGGCTGGCTGCTCTCGTGCGAAATAAACAAGTGTATTTTATACGGGGGGGGGGGGGGGGGTGACATTTCCGCAACGGCATTTCCGCAACCGCTTTTTCCGCAACGGCATTTCCGCAACGGACATTTCCGCAACGGGGAATAACTCGGCTCGTCGGGTCCTAGAACCGTGGGATGTGTATCATTGTGATCAGCATCGGTAACACTATCATGACACATATTGATCTTTGATCTTTACTAACTCCGCTGCATTTTTGCAATGAGGCGTGATTTCGCTCAAAATCATCCAAGACGAGCGGGAAGGGTATCGTTCGACTCCTCATCACCTGCATATATCCAACCAATAATTGACCTTTGATCTTTTCCTACTCGGCCATATATCGGCAACGAGCTCCATCGGTCCGAAGTCCCAGTTCGGCGGGTCAGATCAAGTGCGAAGGGTAAGATTTCAGTATAAATTGCAGGAATAACTAATACGTGTGTGATATGATTATAACTTATTGTAGACTACCGTAATCTACCGTAACCCAGTTCTGCGGGTCAGATTAAAGGGAGAGAAACCTCACTCAATGGTCTCTTCATTGCGCACACTATTTCTCTGTTCTCTAACAACGAGAGAGCGTAGAGCGCTGAAGAGACCGTTGACAAAGGTTTCTGCCCCTTTAAGTGCGGTGGGTCAGATTTCAGTGTACAATGTAGGAATAACTAATACGTGAGTGATATGATTATATCTTATTGTATACTACCGTAATCCAGTTCTGCAGGTCAGATTAAGTGCGGTGGGTCAGATTTCAGTTTACAATGCAGGAATAACTAATACGTGAGTGACATGATTATAACTTATTGTAGACTACCGTAATCTATCGTGACCCGGTTCGGTGGGTCAGATCAAGTGCGGTGGGTCAGATTTCACCAAAAAGTGTCTAAATGGTCAATAATGCGGGGTATGATTTTGAGTTATTGGGAACTACCGTAATCTACCGTAACTCGGTTTGGTGGGTCAGATCAAGTGCGTCGGGTCAGATTTAAAGTATCAATTGCAGGAATAATCAATACATGCGTGATATGACGTATTGTAAACTACCGTAATTTACCGTAATCTATTTCGGTGGGTCTAAATAAGTGCGATATGTCAGATATTTCACAAAGTACCGCGATATGGGTATGTTGATCCGCGTTAGTAACACCATTATATCGCAAGCTTGATCTTTGATCTCTGACCAGGAGTCGTACTGCGAAATTTAGGCAACGGACCATGGTTTAGAGCAAAATCACAGTAGGGAAATACTACCTTTCCTCATGACGTCCACTATCTTTAAAATAGTTATATTTGCCATCTCGCCTGCTCCACATGAACAAGCTTACGTACAAAAATTGATTCGCGATCGTGCGAATAGATCAGTGGAAATAAGATATTTTGTAGTTCTGCGCGTATTGGTTTATTATGAAAGAACTGATTAGCAAATGAATAAATTTATACCAGCCGCTACCGCTCGCCTATGGCGCGCGTGATCGGCTTCACTGTACCGGGTCGAACGCTAGCTTGGGATGTGCAATATGATTAATTGAATGTGATTAATCTATGTGATTAATGATTTCATTGATATCCTTTCCCACATCCCTCCTCCTCCTAGAAGGAATACTTGAATACTAAAATCTTGCTAAAATCTAATCCATCGCACAGAATCTGATCCATTGAATTCGATTATGGTAGATCACGGTAGTTTACAATAGGTTATGATCATATCACGCATCTATTGGTAATTCCTGCAATTTATAATATAAATCTGACCCACCGAACCGAGTTACGGTAGACTACTGTAGTTCGCAGTAATTCATAATCATACCCCGCATTTAGTGACCATTTGGACAATATTTGGTGAAATCTGACCAACCGCACTTAATCTGACCCGCCGAACTGGGTTACGGTAGATTACGGTAGTCTACAATAAGTTCTAATCATATCACTCACGTATTAGTTATTCCTGCAATTTATACTGAAATCTTACCCTTCGCACTTGATCTGACCCTCCGATCTGGGTTACGGTAGATTACGGTAGCTCGCCATCGCGTGGATTCCGTGTGCGCGTGTCGCGAGGGTCTTGGCAGCAAGTTTAGTCTCTGGGGGCACATTTGGCGGTCGGCAAACTTCATTGAGGGACGCGATGCAAGGCTCCGCCCTGCATTAACATTCGAGCGTTACATCCATTTTAGGACCTCGCTTTCACATGGTTCCGGATATGGTACCGACTTCGGACCGATGGAGCTCGTTGCCGATATATGGCCGAGTAGGAAAAGATCAAAGGTCAATTATTGGTTGGATATATGCAGGTGATGAGGAGTCGAACGATACCCTTCCCGCTCGTCTTGGATGATTTTGAGCGAAATCACGCCTCATTGCAAAAATGCAGCGGAGTTAGTAAAGATCAAAGATCAATATGAGTGTGCGATGGATGGTGCGAATCTGACAGTGTTTATTTTGTTTTTATTTTCTACTGTTTTCTGTTGACGACCATATTTGACGTCAGGTCTGTGGTTATGTGGGAATGCGGAAACGGGAATTCGCTGGGTAAAAGGTAAAGGTAAAGGTACAACCCGTTATTCAAGGCACACGAAGCCCTGCGGGTTATCACTGCTAGTGATATTTCAAGGCCAATTCAGTCCGGAGAGCCTAATCTCTTCTTCGGACCTACTTTACCGCATGATCTAGTCACTACCAATTCCCCTGTCGGGCTTATATCCTGGGTTATATCGTGAATATGATTGTGAGTAGTGCGTGTGGGTGTGACCATATTGTTAAGTCACTGACGTACCACGTACCCTTTATCAATATATCCTTTCTCGGGCATCGCTGGAAGCGGCGGCGCTAGCGGCAACGCGGACTGTTCCGCGTCTAGCGCGGCATCTGGCAGTCATATAGAATTCGCCAATTTGATCGTTGATCTTTGATCTCTCTCCTTTCAGTTCCTTATCATCCTGCGCTCGCTATGAGACCGATGCACTAGACACATTCTACGACTCCTCGTGGTACTTTCTCGCCGCCGAATCGTATATCGACAAGGGAGAAGACGCCCAGTCTGAAATTCAGTAGTGATGTTTGATCTTTGAACTTTGACGATACCTGAATTATTATGCTTAATCGCAGGAGCTAAATGATCTTTGATCTTTTATATTTGATCTTTGATTTTTGATCTCTAACAACTCCGTGTTGGGTCCTCCAATATACACAGATCAAGAATTTGTTATATACATTATTAGTTTATAGAGTGAATATGGAAAGCGAAAGATCATCGTTTAGATAGGAACGCAAATTGGTTTTGTGATCGCGTTGAAACACATTACAATTAGCGCTTTATTATGAACATAATGCCCAAAATTGACGGAGAGATGAAATAAATATCCATTTTTTGCATACTCTCTCTTCTTAAAGGCACGCACCGAGTTATTTTCAAACTCTCCGCTCAGGCTACGCTCTCTCGCAGACAAAGAAAGCGAGGGAGTACGGCCAGAGCGGAGAGTTTCAAATTAGGTGGGTGAGCCTTTCCAGTTAAACACCTTTTGTATAGATGAATATTCCTGTGATCTTAGATCTTTGATCTTTGATCTTTGATCTTTCTCACCTCATCGATCGCTACGACCAATCTCGTCGACTCGACGCTAATGGCGATCCTGTGCAATTGTCCATTACGCGTCTTGAAAAACCATTCGTTCATCTTTCTCGATAGCACTTGACCGTTCACTACAATCAATCGTCATCATTACAATGTTATAACTCAATCTCGCATTCGTTCTTAATTTCATTATTCAGCTTAAGCTTCCACTCTCCCCAACCGAAATCGCTTAAAGCGACGGAACTCCATCACTCCCTTATTGCTTCATTCTTTTCATTATTCTTGCTTATAACTGATGGATAAATAAATAAATAAATAAATAAATAAATCATCGGTTATTTAAATCAGTTCTCAATATATATATATAACCTCAAGAGTGATCAGAGCCGTAGAATTGCAATTTCCCCAATCTACTGATATTTGTGAAATCGATGAAACAAGAAAATGGCGACAACGAACCGGGTTCTATCGCTAATCCAAAAAAGCGCAGTTTAGCTAAAAGGAAATCAAGAAAAATATAAAAAAGAAGGTGCAATTGAATGTTTTTATGAACTGAGATTTTCAAACCGAGTGCGGTAACAGGAGTAGTGCCACCGCCGTAGGGATCTCATAGTACAGTGGATTGGTCCTGAAGATTTTCAAGTTTTTCAACTTTGATCAGTTAGTAACTTTATGACAAGTCGTGAACTTACGTCTTTGGATCATTACGTGCTTACCTTTAGAGCGGCACCCATGCTAATTAGAAACTTGCCAGCCTGGTCATACTCTCTCGCTTTCGTTGTCTACGAGAGAGTATTACCAATGCGGAGAGTAAAATTAGCTTGGGGTGTGGCAGTTAGCTATTAATGTGCCTTATGATGTTCTATATTTTACCTATTTTACCCTTGCTTTGTTCATTTTAATTTGGACTAAATTAGAATACTGAAAAACGAATCCATATATATTGATAGGGAAGCAATGATTGGTTTTATTATTTTTTTAATAACAGTGATGAATATCCATTGCTCTTGTAATTTTCATTTGGACTATCTAAGAATGTTGCAACGGGAATTCACAGGGTTATATTGATGATGTCTATCTATAGGAAGGCAATGGTTGGTGGATGTTATTATTGATTTTTAGAAAATCTCGTGATCGATCATTATGCTTGCCATCTGCAACTGGGTCATGTGTGATGGCTGAAACGGGAATTCAAAGGGTTATGTTGATGAGGGAGGAAACGATTGGTTTGATGTTATTACTGAATTTTGGGTTGAAC
This sequence comes from Parapristionchus giblindavisi, assembly GCA_943737045.1. Taxonomy (NCBI): domain Eukaryota; kingdom Metazoa; phylum Nematoda; class Chromadorea; order Rhabditida; family Diplogasteridae; genus Parapristionchus; species Parapristionchus giblindavisi. Next base: position 109,340 of record CALSFV010000441.1, read on the forward strand.
ACATCTTCTTCGTTTGTTTTTTGGTTATTTTTTTATTTAAAAAAAAGTTTTTGTCTTACTATAACGAGGCGAAGTGGTGTTGGTCTATGGCGCGCGGCACTACTTCAGAATAGGGTACCAGTACACCGAGCAAGTCCAGAAGGACGTGAAAAATGAAATCAACACAAAGGAAAGGACGTTTATATTAGGCAATTATACTAATATTTTGGACTGGTACCCTATTCTGAAGTAGTGCCATCACCAATCCACCCCACCAATCCATCTCTCCTGGATTCGATTCCCGGTCGTCACACCACCTCCACCTCACTAAGTATCCCGAAAGGGGAATGGGTAGTGCCTAGGTCCCGCATTAAAATAGGTCTGAGGAAGAGATTAGGCCTACCATACTGAATTGGCCTTGAATTATCACTGGCCTAGCAGTGATCAGCTTCAGGACATTGTGTGTCTTGAATAACGGGTTGTTCCTTTATCTTTTCTACCTTTTATAATCCCCTTTGTGATTTTCCCTTCGAGATGCTTGAGTATCGAGTTCCCAGGTGCGCGATATCAGTGTGACAATACGTTTATTTGTTTAAAAAAAAATTTCGTTGATTTTATTCTATTTACCCTCCTACTCTCATCGTATTTGTCGTCTGGTCTATTTTTATGTGAGAATGCTAAAACGGGAATACACTTGGTTATGCATTGATGAGGGGAGCAACGGTTTGGCGATGGTGATCATGCATTTTCATACCCTCACAATGTGAGCATCGACTATATTAGGCTCATTTTCAGGATCGACCCACTATATAATGTCATTTTTATGCGAAAATTTTTCAATTTAAGCCAAAAATAACACAGTTCAAAATCAACCCACTATATAAAAAAATTCTGCGAGGGAGCCGAAAATGTATAATGGTGATTGGTGAACGTTCTACGAATTAAAGAGAAAATCGTTTTTTATCATTTTCCTTGGGTTATTTTGAAATGCTAAAACGAGAATTCGCATGGTTATTTGCAGGTGCGTGTATCGTCTGTGACCTTAGCTAACTGACGTACAACGATTGCCCTCACCTAACAATATCCCCTCTCAGGCATCGCCGGAAGCGGCGTCGCTGGCGGCAACGCGAATTGTTCCGCGTCTGGCGCGGATTCTGGCAATCAGACAGGCGGATCTGGCGACAAGAAGAATGATGCTGGCGATACGGGAGATGCTGGAAGCAGTAAGAATGCGGCTGAGAAGTAAGTGGATATTTTCTGAGTTTAAAAACGAAATACCCCGGTGATAATTTAAATTTATTCTCCCTTCAAAACGCTATATCTCTTTTCACATTTTTCTACAACAAAAATTGTTCTTTTCGAGGAAATCTTTTCAAGTTTATTTTCTTTGTTTTTCTGCGTTGCACCGTTAAACAAAAAGGTGAACAACTATTAAAAATCAAGCTCTAACTGGCTCTAGTTGAAGATATTTCCTCACCTTGTGCTTTCCCGGAAAATTGGAAATTTCTGAGGGTGACGGGGGAAATTTCCTACCCATACCTTGTTATTCGTTCAATCTTTGATTGTTCTCTTCATCTTCAGTCGCTGCAGTAGTTCGGCCGACATGCTCCTCTCGTCCCCGCTCACTCCCCTTCATCCCATTCCCGAGATGACGCAGCTGCACGCAGATAAGCACGGACGGATACGAGCACGATTACTGTCCAGGTATACGGTAGGAAGGGGTGATTACTGTGGGGGTATACGGTAGTAGGGGGTGATTACTGTGGGGGTATACGGTAGTAGGGGGTGATTACTGTGGGGGTATACGGTAGTAGGGGGTGATTACTGTGGGGGTATACGGTAGTAGGGGGTGATTACTGTGGGGGTATACGGGAGTAGGGGGTGATTACTGTGGGGGTATACGGTAGTAGGGGGTGATTACTGTGGGGGTATACGGTAGTAGGGGGTGATAACTGTGGGAGTATACGGTAGTAGGGGGTGATTACTGTGGGGGTATACGGTAGTAGGGGGGATTACTGTGGGGGTATACGGTAGTAGGGGGTGATTACTGTGGGGGTATACGGTAGTAGAGGGCGATTACTGGGGGGTATACGGTAGTAGAGGGTGATTACTGTGGGGGTGCACAGTATCAAGGGCAGCCAAGTTGTTAGAGTGCGGGAATAGCTTTTGAAATGAAAAAAATCAATTCCCGTATCCCTCGGGTAGTCTACACATGGGTCATCTGCGCGTCTACACCATATCTGACGTCATCGCGAGATACTATCGATTGTGTCGACACGAGGTACGGTAAGGGGCGGAGTTATTGATCGATTCGTGAAAATAATTTATTTAATGAGTGTGATCGCCTTAGCTTTTCGCTGAAAAGAGATCACGTAGATATTGTTAGTTTGCAATTGCCCAGATGTTTTCGTGTTTCATACTTTAGATATGTAAGGCATGCAATTATCTTTCAACGATGTGCTCAACATTCAACGTGGATACACTACAACTATTATTATTTTATTATTATTATTATTATTATTATTATTAGTAGTAGTAGTATTGTTATTAATTATTATTACTATTACTATTATTTATTATCGTAGGTAATTCATCCGATCGGCTGGGACGCATTCGGTCTGCCTGCAGAGAACGCTGCGAGAGAGCCTGGTATCGATCCGGCAGAGTGGGCGAAAAGGTAATATATGCTTTAAAAATTAATAAATTGACGACGATCTGAAAAAGAATGGCCTGTTGATTTGCGGTTTTCGTAATGTGATAAGGTCGTACACGGCGATTGATGTTGCATCGATCCGTTGAGTGCGATATGATCAGTAATAGTAATCTAACAGTATAAATAATAATACTATACTCTTATATATAGATTTATCCCACACCCTATGTGTTCGGCTTGCATTTCTTTTTAAACGGTCGTATTTTTGGATTTTTTTTGAAAAGCTGACCGTATTTTGAAATTCCGTAGCGTCCCTAACCTACTTATGGGAATTAACGATTTTAGTATTGTTTGATACACGGTCATGTTCACCTACAGTGATCTTACTGTTCTTGCCTATTACAGTAACATTGAGTCAATGGGGGCGCAACTGCTTCGCACGGGTGTGCACTTTGACTGGGAACGCGAGATCGACACGAGCGCCCCTGATTACTACAGGTATACTACGGTAGCTCGATTTGGCAATCGACAAATGATCGTAGTGTATGGAAGAGTACGGCAAGAGCAATCGATAATCACGATCATCTGTTGTAGATGGACCCAGTGGATCTTTACACAGATGCACCGTGCAAAGCTGGTCCGACGAGGAATGGCTGAGGTACGGTAGGAACAGGCGGAATATCGATTGCAATTTGCATTTTGTGTTTACCTGGTTTCTCCGGTTTTTCAGGGTAATATTATGGTAAGTAGCGCGCGAACAGTAACATACTTTTTACTTTCTTTTTCGCTGCATCATGAAATATCAGAACAGTAACAAAAAAGTAAGTTACTTTTTGCGCACTACTTACTATAATATTACCTGCAAACCCCGAGTTCTGGCAAATATCATTTATTTATCCGATCAATGGCATACATATCAGTGTTTTGAAACGGTAATGCTGGGGGTTGAGACAGAGCCTTTGAAAGAGCAAATAATGAATTCTACAAATCATACAAATGTACGCAATACTATTCATTGTTAGAGGAGCACCGTTTCGGCCATAGGTTCTAGAAAGTCCTGGACATTTAAATAATAAAACAAAATCAATAAGTTGAAGACGCCGATATAATGGCTCGTTAAAAAATAGTGGAAAACCGAAATCGGCGACTTTCCACCCGTTAAAAAAGTACCCGGAAAGTCGAAAATGGAAACACGAAATTTGAATTCGCGCGCGCTCAAAGAGGTGCGGGAATTCAAGTTCCGACTTCCGTCACCGATTTTTAGCAGTAAAATGGAAAATCAACCTCCTTCTTGCTAAAAATGGAATCCGCGAAAATTCGCTGTCGGAATTTGAATTCCCGCACCTCTTTGCGCGCGCACGAATTCAAATTTCGTGTTTCCATTTTCGACTTTCCGGGAACTTTTTTAAACTTTTTCCGATTTCGGTTTTCCACTTTTTTTAACGAGCCATAAAAGACGGTATTTGTGAATTGCCTGTTGTTTTGCGGAATTGGACTTCTCTTGTCTATTTCCTCTGTTACAGGTCAACTGGGATCCAGTCGACTATACCGTACTCGCCGCCGAACAAATCGATACTGATGGTATATTGATTGATTGATTATTTGATTTATTGATTTATTGATTGATTTTCAAGTCGCAGTTGGCGTTCGGGAGCCGTGGCGGAAAAGCGCCGCATGCACACCTGGCTCGTGGAGACGCCCAAGTAAGCCAAGGTATACGGTGGTTATTGATTTTCATATACGGTAGTTATTGATTTTACTGCTTTGGCAGTTGATGCTTGGTTTTTTGTTGTTCATATTCGTCGGATTGCCCATTTTGGAACAATAACAACAACAACAACAAAAGAACAAAATTTCGTACCTCTTGCAACCTTCTGGTCTACAGATTTTCAGGTCATTAGGTAGATCATTTAGTCTGTGGAGGGAATGAGTGGGTTGAGAGATTATTAAAATCAGTTCGTGTTCGCACCATCAATCAATGTTAAAGGTGGAGTCCGAGCAATATTTTCGTGAACAAACTGTGAAGACAGAAAGATAGCAAAACTTATTCTACATACCATACATAAATTATTTTATGCTAATTCAGCTTATTGATCGCAAGAATCATGAATGAATTCATGCTTGATGTACAGACAAAGGCGCGAAATTTTGAAAATAGGAAAGTTCAGCAATAGGTTTCGAACCCGCGACGTTACGCTTACTAGTAAGCACTTTTACCACTGCGCTACGGGATTGATGAATGGTCGTGCTAATTCCTTCCATATCATTTGTCCTTTGCATAGCACATATGTTCTACATTTGCATTAACTTTCGAAAGCCCCCATCTTTAAAACATGCATTTTCATACCGTCGACCCACCGTATACGGCCTATTTTCACTATCGACCTACTATATAACGCTCTTTTTTCATTCGAAAAATTACAATTTAAGCGAAAAATATCGATTTTTCTTAATCGAAACACTATATGTTAAAAGTCCGGTAAGGGTGACGAAAATGTTTATGATCAATACAATGTCAGAGACTGTCGGATGGACTGACGGCATTGGGCGATCGATGGCACGAGGTGGCCGGTATTCAGGCCAATTGGATTGGAAAGTGTGACGTGTGGCGGTTCATGATGCCCGTAAAGGTATCGATTGATCTATATATTTTTTAAAAGTTGACACTATTTATAGTACCGGCCAAGAGTCTATCATACTTTATATTTACGGGAATATTTTATATCACAAAAACGAACTCCTCTCCCAATATAGCCCAGTGTATTCCCGCTTCAGCACTCTCACATAATCATGGAATCGACGACAAATACGTTTACTATAATGACTGAAATTGACTTCAAATAAAAACCAAATAAACGCATTTTCACATTTACTTCATAAAAACGCACCTGTGAACTCTCGTTTCGCGATTCTGAAATATACCGATGGAAAATCACAAGGTATTTATTTATTTATTTATTTGACACACCCGTGACAGGTGCGACAGCAAATACAGAAACGTTAAGAGAAATAATAAGAATAATAGAAAGGATTTGGGGAAGGTGACAGGGATAGTAAAAAATAATAAAATCAGCAAAACCCAACCAATCAATCGACCAACATGTATTTTTAATTTCACTTTCATGTTAATGATTATAGTGAAATAAATAAATAAATAGAAGTACATTTACCATTGCTGCCATCATCACCCCGTGGATTTCCAGGGTCGATGACAAAAAAAAACAATCAAAAAAAATCTATTAGTCAGATTCGAACCATCCATCTATCACCGTGATTCTCGTTCTCACATACATAACCCAGAACATAAACAATTATTACTATTATATTTATTATAGTACGAGCACATTTTGTGATTATTTTTTATGAAAACCAGACCGCATTTTGCAAATCTGTAACGCAGCTATTCGACATATGATCAGGAAGAATGGTTTCTTGTACCAATCTTGTATTCTTGTAATAAATACCATCATAGGTGGGCACGCTGGTGGAAAGGCTGTGCGCAAACCGGGGAATTGTTAGGCAAGGCTATGCGCATGGCCATTTTTTAGCAGATTTGTTAGGCAAGGCTATGCGCATGGCCATTTTTTAGCAGATTTGTTAGGCAAGGCTATGCGCATGGCCATTTTTTAGCAGATTTGTTAGGCAAGGCTATGCGCATGGCCATTTTTTAGCAGATTTGTTAGGCAATGGCCATTTTTTAGCAGATTTGTTAGGCAATGGCCATTTTTTTAGCAGATTTGTTAGGCAATGGCCATTTTTTAGCAGATTTGACTGGAAATTTTCCAATTTTTGCGAAGCAAAGCTAAGGGTAAGGCTGTGCGCCAAAATAATTCGTTCTCACGCGCCCACCTATGCATATCATAGTCATACATTCTGAAGATGAGAGTCAATCAATTTGTTCATATCAAGCATTATGCTAGGTGAAGGAAGAGCCATTCTTCAGTTCTTCCACTGGTATTCGTATTGCTCATTAATCCTCTTGAACTCATCTCGCCGTTGAACACGCGGATGAGAATAGACCAAGATCGGAATGGATCATAGAAAATATTCACGGGAAACATAAAATATGACAGACTTTTGGCCTTTCTCAGTAAGGATAACTGTATTCCCCTGATCAATCACAAAATATCGATTGCCCAGGCGCTCGATGACGCCGCGACATCGCACGAGTTCCTCGATCTGCGTCTGTCCGACCCGCTCTCACTGCCCTCTGCAGCCTTTGTGCTGCTGTCGGCGACTGATTCACTCGTGAGAGGCGATGGGAGTGATAAGGAACAGCCGTGTGAGTATTGATTTATTGATTGATTTATTGATTTTCTCTAGATACTATTAGTTTCAAATGCAACATTAAGTTGTACGTATAAACAAAGTTTTTGTCACGATTATGTAACCTATCATTATTTTTTTCAGTTGGGCAATGAACCGATATGGACACTATCTCATATTTTATCGATCAATAAACCGATTTCCAGACCTCTCCGAGCTGCGCGTACTGAACGTTGTCACTGGTCGATACATGCCGCTGATAGTCGTGCCGAAGGCGTATCTTGACGCGACAAGTGCAGCCAATGGAGGTATACGGTATTTCACTTTGATATATACTCACGCTTGGTTATGATGCATTTTAGTCAAATGCAGTGAAAATTGCGATAACAAGGCAAGCATGAATAATTGAAGTATCGGTGGTAGCGTAGCGAGAATAGTAAGAATAGGCGTAACCATAATGGTAACAATATGTGTTTTTCAGAAAAGTATGAGAATGACATACAGAAAGAATGCATTATAAAATGCAATACCACAATGGGGGTAGTAAGGTTAAATTAGAAACCCTAATTGCAGGCGCGGCTCCTCCCTACCATCTGGGGGGCGTCTGTCCCACGAGGAAGCGGACGCGGAGATCGCGCGTACGCTCCGGATGAGTCTGCGACGGAACCATACAACGATGAGTATGACGATGAATGATATCGAGGAGATCGCTAAGGTATATTATTATTATATTATTATTATTGTTATTATTATTATTATTATTATTATTATTATTATTATTATTATTATTATTATTAAATTTTATTTTAGGTCCCTGCTCATTTCTTGTTTCCCTTCCTTTTACAATGAAATATGTTCCTGAGGCCGTATAACACGCTATCTGAGAAAGTCGACATATGTGTGGTATCGACGAAAAATTAATTTTTCTGTTTTATGTATGACAATTACAGGTTCCATGAGTGTAGTTCGCTGGTACTTGGAAATTCCTTCCAATTGAAAATTCGCTTCAGGAGGTGACCACACAACGATTTGGCGCCTTTTCCTAAAAGGTTTATTTCGAATCCAATCGATTCGGGAGTCGGTGCAATGGACTCCTTGGCTAATTCTAAGAAACTATTGCTGAGGAAAGTTTTTTTGATCAAAGATCAACGAAGGCTGGAATTCGGGAATTTTCAGAAAAAAAATCACATTAAATTAATTCTCACTATTTTCCAATGGCCCAGGTAAATTTTTTATTTGCTCAATAGCTTCTGCATATTATATTACACCTTTAGTTTAAAAGTGGTAATTTTTGAAATCTGGGAAAATTGCAAACGAATCAATTTTGTTTGCTGTATTCAATTGTGGTGAGGATTGGCGACGTTCTCTAAAAAGTTTATTTCTAATCTAATCGATTCGGTACTGGGCGCATTCGAATCCTTGTCTAATTCTAAGAAACTATTGCTTATTAGAGTTTTTCGATCAACGGTCAACGAACGCTGGAATTGGGAATTTTCGAAAAAAATGTTTACATTAAATTAATTCTCACTATTTTCCATAATTCTCACTATGTAGGAGCGATTGAGCAAATAAAAAGTTTGCATTCGCCATGAAAAATGTGAGAATTAATTTAATGTAAACATTTTTTACGAAAATATCCAATTCCAGCGTTCGTTGATCGAAAAACTCTCCTAAGCATTAGTTTCTTAGAATTAGACAAGGATTCGAATGCGCCCAGTCCCGAATCGATTAGATTAGAAATAAACTTTTTAGAGAACGTCGCCAATCCTCACCACAATTGAATATAGCAAACAAAATTGATTCGTTTGCAATTTTCCCAGATTTCAAAAATTACCACTTTTAAACTAAAGGTGTGATATAATATGCAGATTCTATTGAGCAAATAAAAAATTTACCTGGGCCATGGGAAAATAGTGAGAATTAATTTAATGTGAATTTTTTTTCTGAAAATTCCCGAATTCCAGCCTTCGTTGATCTTTGATCAAAAAAACTTTCCTCAGCAATAGTTTCTTAGAATTAGCCAAGGAGTCCATTGCACCGACTCCCGAATCGATTGGATTCGAAATAAACCTTTTAGGAATGTATGGTCACCCCCTGAAGCGAATTTTCAATTGGAAGGAATTTCCAAGTACCCGTGAACTTCACTCATGGAGCCTGTAATTATCATACATAAAACAGAAAAATTAATTTTTCGTCGATACCAAAAAAAAATCAGTTGTTGAATTTTCTCAGAAAGTGTGATGTATGTGCTTGTACGTTGACAGACGGTTTGTCGACAAATATGACGTCAAAAGCGTGGTGGGAGGATTTTTGGCAAAAGACTCCACCTATGGTTGTGACGTCACGTTTGCCGGCAAACTATTTGCCAACATTCATGGATACGGACTCTTATTTCTTGTTTCCTACCTTTTACATGATCTTAATGCGTACATTGATTCCAAAAAAAGTTTCCGACTACCATTATATCCTTAAACCTGACCAGTGCCAATTTTAAAAGAAGTAAATTAGAGTGGACACATTTATTTTCCTCTTTTCCTCCTATTTTCCGGTATCGATTATTGATTATCGATTGGCACATATTGTTTGCAGTTTGGCGGCTACGGTGGCTACATGAGTCGCGTACACTGCTGGACTGGGCTGTAAGTAGACAGCGAGCATGGGGAACGCCCATTCCGATGATTGTGGATGGGGTGAGTGTTTGTAATAATAATGATGATGATATAATAATAATAATAATAATAATAATAATAATAATAATAATAATAATAATAATATCATGTGTTCACTTTCGTAGACAATATCACGCCAGTCACGAGAGAATTGTGCTGAGAGTGGGAATGAAGCGAAATGGTAAAATGAGTTAGGACCATTTTTGGTCATCTCTAGGCATGCCCTACCAGCCCCCAAAGTCTCATTATGCAATTTTCATTTTGGGGCCCAATACACCGGTTCGGTAAGGTAAAGTCCCAAGTTTGAGCTTGAATGTCTCGCTTCAGGTGCGTTTTAGCGCAAAAGTGTCACAAGAGTGACCCCTGCTCTTTTTTCGAGCTCTATCGATCTAAACTAACCAGAGGTCATGAAAATGCCTCTGAACAGAGTTACACTTCGAAGCAAATAACTCAAAAATTTAGGAAAAGGAGGTGCTCTTCTTCCAATATGTTATTAAGTTTTTCATACGCTTTCGAATGAGGGGCTTGCGAAAAAAATACGTTAATGCGTTCGTATTGTTCATCCCCTTGGACATTTCCTGATGATTTGAAGTCATTTTCGCCCAACAACAATCTCTCGTTTCACACACGAAATTTTCAAGAGGATGAAATATACGAACGCATTAACGTATTTTTTTCGCAAGCCCCTCATTCGAAAGCGTATGAAAAACTTAATAACATAGTTGAAGAAGAGCACCTCCTTTTCCTTAATTTTTGAGTTATTTGCTTCGAAGTGTAGCTCTGTTCAGAGACATTTTCATGATCTCTGATTTGTTTAGATCGACAGAACTTGCAAAAAGAGCGGGGGTCACTCTTGTGACACTTTTTCGCTAAAAGGCGCCAGAAGTGAGAAATTCGTGCTCAAAGTTGGGACTTGACTTTACCGAACCGGTGTATTGAACCCCAAAATGAAAATTGCATAATGAGACTTTGGGGGCTGGTAGGGCATGTCTAGAGATGTCCATAAATGGTCCTAATTCATTTCATGATTTTTGCTCCATTCCGAAAAATAGCCATTTTAGCTCAATTCTCTCGTGACAAGCGTGATATGCATCCATAGGTCGAATAGCTACGTTACAGATTTTCAAAATGAGGCCATGATTTCAACAACAAAAAAATCCAAAATGCGGTCGTGCTTCGTAGTTTGTAACGTACTTTTCGACCTATGCATGCATCTCCTTACAGCGAAAGTGTCGATACTGAAAACGGGCGTTAATTTGGGGAAGTACATGCAGGTGCAGGATCGCGAGGAAGCGAAAAGCCTAGGTTCCTAGCCTTTACAAGATTGATACGAAACAGCGATTCAGCGGGTATCGATCATTCTACGCGCAGTTTTCTCTTTTTCTCACTCATTTTCTCACTTTCATCAATATTTTTATAGGAGGGGAAAACGGCCAATATGCTCTACATTGTAGCTTCAATCAATCAATAGATACAGTAACCTGCTCGATCTGATCATGACTCCACCAGTCCGGTGCCCGATTCACAACTGCCGATGTTGAGCGAACAACGTGGAAAGCCTGTCGAGTGAGTTTATTATTTCTACTTTGATCTTTATAGTTTGATCTTTGATCTCTCTTTTCTTTATTGTTTGATCTTTGATCCCACCTTTCTTTATAGTTTGATCTTTGATCTCTCCTTTCTTTATAGTTCGATCTTTGATCTTTCCTTTCTTTATTGTTTGATCTTTGATCTCTCCTTTCTTTATAGTTTGATCTTTGGTCTTTCCTTTCTTTATATTTTGATCTTTGATCTCTCCTTTCTTTATAGTTCGATCTTTGATCTTTCCTTTATTTATTGTTTGATCTTTGATCCCTCCTTTCTTTATTTTTTGATCTTTGATCCCTCCTTTCTTTATTGTTTGAACTTTGATCTCTCCTTTCTTTATAGTTTGATCTTTGATCTCTCCTTTCTTTATATTTTGATCTTTGATCTCTCCTTTCTTTATAGTTTGATCTTTGATCTTTCCTTTATTTATTGTTAGATTTTGATCCCTCCTTTCTTTATAGATTGATCTTTGATCGTTGATCTTTGATCTCTCATTTCAGTTCCTTATCATCCGGCGCTCGTTATGAGACCGATACACTGGACACATTCTTCGACTCATCGTGGTACTTTCTCCGGTTCCTGGATCCGAAGAATGAGAAGGTAAATTGAAAGTGACAATTGATTTAGAGTGACAGTGACAATTGATATAGACTAACAATGGCAGTTAATTTAGAGTGACAGTGATAGTTGATTTATTTAATGATAGAAATTGACAATTGCTCTTTTTTTTGCTCTTCTTTTACGGAAGTACCCGATGCTTTCGAGTTTCTTCACATATAGCTATTTGTAGCCTCCCTTTCATTCTCGTTTTCTTTCGTAGTCGTATCCATGATAACAATAATAATAATAATAATAATAATAATAATAATAATAATAATAATAATAATAATAATAATAATAATAATAATAATAATAATAATAATAATAATAATAATAATAATAATAATAATAATAATAATAATAATAATAATAATAATAATAATAATAATAATAATAATAATAATAATAATAATAATAATAATAATAATAATAATAATAATAATAATAATAATAATAATAATAATAATAATAATAATAATAATAATAATAATAATAATAATAATAATAATAATAATAATAATAATAATAATAATAATAATAATAATAATAATAATAATAATAATAATAATAATAATAATAATAATAATAATAATAATAATAATAATAATAATAATAATAATAATAATAATAATAATAATAATAATAATAATAATAATAATAATAATAATAATAATAATAATAATAATAATAATAATAATAATAATAATAATAATAATAATAATAATAATAATAATAATAATAATAATAATAATAATAATAATAATAATAATAATAATAATAATAATAATAATAATAATAATAATAATAATAATAATAATAATAATAATAATAATATTTATCCCGTCAGCATTAAATGCAGTCGGGCCAAAACATAGGGAATCTTCTTACCATCCTTTCGTTTCTGAGAGAATACATCTCATCGTATGCATGAAAACCCCCGCTTCATAAAACCATAAATCATAGTTCGAAAAGTACGTCACAAACTACGAAGCCTGACCGCGTTTTGAGCCGCAAATTCCCGAAAAATCGAAAACCCTGACCGCATTTAGCAAATGTGTAACGTAGCTATTCGACCTATGCGTTTCATAAATCCATAAATCCACTTCAAAAATCTCATCTTCAGTGTCCCTTCTTGAATAAATATTTTTTTAAAAACTGTAAATAAATAATCTACGCCGACCCGAAGCTGGTCGCTCGTAACATGCCCGTCGACCTCTAACTCCGCAGGTTCGGCGCCTCGTGTGAGCTCCTCGTGCTCCACACCGGGAGCTCCGTCCGTCGGAACCGAACTCGGTGTCGACTTTGAGAAAATGAGCAAGAGCAAGCACAATGGACTCGATCCGATTTCCGTCATTGAAAAGGTGAATGAGATGATCTTTGATCTTTGATCTTTGGTCTTTGAACTATGATTTATATCTGATTACGGACATTGAGCATGCGAAAAAGTGCGGCATATTCTATGATTTTCTATTTTTACTCTATTTTTTTTTGATCTTTGGTTTTGATCTTTCCCTACTCAGGACGGCATCGATCTCGCCCGACTACAGCTGCTAGACACGGCGTCGCCACGTGCGCCGATTAATTGGGGAGAGGCGGGTGAGTGAATGACAGACGGATCAACTGACAGAATGACACACAGACAGAACGAGTGACAGGACAGACTGACAGACAATCAGAAATAATTATGAGAGAACAATTTGTCTGTCACTGATAATATCGTGATCACAAAGTTAATTATTGAAGTGACCTTATCAATGCTCTATGTCTATCGTTCTCTCGATCTGCCTCTTTTTTTTTTTGGAATTACACTATACCGCTGAGTCGCAGTGTTAGCGCCTCCAATCTATTGGCTGAGAGGGCCTATCCTGGTCTGAAGGACCAGTGGCCATGGCCTATGATCAAACTGTGTTTGGAGCTCACAGTGGAGGATTTAGATCGTGGGTTTGACACCACTTCCGACATTTCTTAACCCCCTCGGTACTGGGTGGATCTTTCAGGGCGGGGGATCGAACTCGTGATCCTCTGATTATAGGCAGCGCTCACAACCACTACGCTATCCCGCCTCTATCTTTCTCTATGTACCTTTGATCATCTCTGCGAAGGAATGGATGACAATGCATGCTCTCTATTATATCGCACAACACACACAACCATATTCATTGATTGATTGATTGATTGATTATCTCATTATCCAGATCTTTCTCATTATCCAGATCTGAGCGGACTGATGCGATGGGTGGACCGCATTGCGTGGGTGGTGAACACGTACGTGGAGGGACGACGAGGACTCGAACAGGGTTACTGTATCAGTGAGTTACTGTATTTATTGATTGATGGAATTATTGATTGATTGGGTAGGAAAACGACAGCCGATTGTTGGAAATTATTTCATTATTTTTCGAAAATAATTGATGCTGTAATTTCAAATGATTCCGTCTTCTTACCTAATCAATCAATTTAAAAAAATTGATGTGACTTACTGTATGGATTAATAGACATCAGGTATTGCCGCCATATTGATTGACTGTTATAGTATTACGGTAGTTATCGATTTTTTTTGTTTTTCCAGAATCGGAGAAGGTACAGCGACAGGAGAAAGAACTGCGCGAGGTCTACAATTACTTTGTGCGAAATGTAAGCGGGTTACTGTAGCTTGTGGTTACGGTATCGTTGATTTATTGATTGATTGAATTCAGGTAGGCATGACGCTCGAGATACTGCATCTGCTCAACACGTCCATCGCCCGTCTACAGGGTCTCACGAACGCGCTCAGGGTACGTTCCTATTATCGATCGGACTAAAGTATACCGTGGGGTATTGATTGATTTGCTTTAAAGAAGGGGACCCACGAGATTCTCTCTATATTCAGGTGGAAGGTCTGTCATTGGAGCAGCTGCTTGCTCGAGCCACCTCCCATAAACACGCAGATCTGATGAAGTGGATGCGCGAATCAGATACCGTAATCAAGAAGGCGACCATGGATTCGAGAAACGGTATCTTTGATCTTTGATCTTTGCACACAACGATAGTTGATCTTTGATCTTTACGCACAACGCTAGTTGATCTTTGATCTTTACAGACAACGATAGTTGATCTTTGATCTTTGAGGATTCTTCTCTTCATTATCGATTGAAGTGTTGGATTCATCTGGTAGATCAGTGAGCGACGACACACTGAGGAAACAGTTGGATGTTCTATCGAAAGAGACAAAAGAAGGTGAAAGAGGAGAAGAGGAATAGGAAGAAGGCGAAGAACTGAGAACGTTGAGAGGGGGCTAGGTCAGATGAGAACCGATGAATAACCGATTAGATCATAACATTGTAGCGGCCGAAACGCCATAGGGCACACACTATTAGCTAACCTGTATTTTAAAAAAGTTTTTACATTTAAAGTGCATGCAAACTTAAACTTTAAAAAAAAATTAAACCCTTGTACATCTATCAATTATACTAATTTAATTATTTGTCTATTCATTCTCGCTTGTCTCTCATATGCAAATAGTTCTCATCCCGTCGGTTCTCGCTCGGCCTTGTGCCCGCCAAATATCACGACCCATATTATTGATTATTGTATAGAAGTTGATAGATTAGACTAGTTATCATGAAATGTATTGTTATGTTATGTATGAATAAAGAGAAAGTATATGTGGCTGATTTTCGCGTGCACAAAGAAGAGAACAGAGCATAATAAAGTACTTGAATAATACAATTGTAAAAAATTTTAAAATAAAATAATTAGGTCAAATTTAAATTAAGATTGTCACTTCTGACCAGTACTTTTCTTGTTACAGCTTGAATGCTTATACGAATAGCTCTTTATTCATTCAATTCGACTACCACCTCCTTTAGAGAAAATAGTATTAATCTCAGGAGCTAAATGATCTTTGATCTTTGATCTTTGATCTCTAACTACTCACTTCGTAGCCACATCTGTGTTGGGTCCTCCAATGTAAAAAGATTGACCGAGCAGACGTCGTTGTCCATCTACCGAGATCAGGAGAGAAATCTCCGAGGATTGCTGAAAATGGAACGAATTTTTTTTTGATTTATTGATTGTTTTGATACCTCGAACGTCGATTCAACAACCTAATTTTGATTTGTTGCTTATATTATTGTTTTATTAAGCCTCGAAGGAATTTCAACGTTTAGATAGGCACGCACATTGGTTTTGTGATCGCGTTGAAACATATTACAATTAGTATTTATAAATATAATGCCCAACAGTGAGGAAGAAAATGATATGACCCTAATACTTTTTGAACACTCTCTACAAGAATCTTTCATAAATCATCCTGAAAAGTCGTTGAAGTTGCATGTGATGAAAGGAAGGAGAAAGGAGAAAGAGGAAGACGACTGGACAGTCGATAAGCTGGATAGATGCGGGCAACTCACGAGATACGATTCGCTCATTGGAGAACCCTAATGGCGACCCAGCTGACCCTAATCGGCTGAATTAAGTTGTTCTAATGTAATGTAAAATGCCTGTGATGTGCCAATCGATTCAATCACGATTACAGTAAAAATATATCGCATGCTTACTTGTGAGGGGTCAAAACAAGGGGATATCGTCATGCTCACAAGTTCTATCCTTCGGTCTCTGATAGCATTTTTCTGCATTTAAGAAAATGTTCAAATATGAAACTTCTTCGAGAACTGTGAATTAAACACACGAAATGATGATGATGTTAGACCATGATGAAGTATTGATTTCTTTCAAATATCGATTTTCTCGTGTCTTCAGATTCAGTGGCCGCCGTGCCGCGAGTCCGGACTCGATCCGCTCCTCTCGGTCACCCTCGCCGCCCGGAAGCAGCGCGTCAGGAAGAACATCGCCAGGTATACTGTGGCTCTATCATACATTTTCGACGCCCTCACTGTATTTTATTTATATAGTTGGTCAATTTAGAAAAATCGCTATTTTTCGCTTAAATTGCAATCTTTTGCGTAACAAATGAGCTTCATATCGATCCTGAAAGTGAGCCGTGTCCCACCACTTTCGTGATCAAATTTTGAAAAAAGCACACTTCACGATATTTTTACAGCAGTGATAGCGGATACAGTAAAAATATTGTAGCTGCAACATTCGCTCGTCTCAAGACGCCGGTGGTTCTTCTCGGCGCTGGAGGCAGTAGTGGAGGAGGATCGTCCTCATCGGCGTCTTCGACGTCTGGCTGCATGCGCACGCTGAGCTCGTCCCCGCATCTACTGGGCATCTGTGAGGAGGGCGAGGAGGACGCAGGTTGGTGTGGATTGGGTTGTTTGATTGATTGATTGATTGATTGATTGATTGATTGATTGATTGATTGATTGATTGATTGATTGATTGATTGATTGATTGATTGATTGATTGATTGATTGATTGATTGATTGATTGATTGATTGATTGATTGATTGATTGAGTGATTGATTGATTGATTGATTGATTGATTGATTGATTGATTGATTGATTGATTGATTGATTGATTGATTGATTGATTGATTGATTGATTGATTGATTGATTGATTGATTGATTGATTGATTGATTGATTGATTGATTGATTGATTGATTGATTGATTGATTGACTAATTGATTTGCAACCCAGCTGAGACAACACCATTAACCATCCGATAAAGTTATTTGAAATGAAAAATGAATTTCCCGTGCAGCGCGTTCCTGAACGTAAACATTACACACAAACGTCGCTTTTTGCAATGGGGCTTCCAATTCAATCTTCGAAAGACCTAATTCCCGCGCCCGTGTATGTGTTGTTGTTGTTTTTTTTTAAATTGAAGTAACTGTATCGTAGCAGTCATATCGTTAACTAGTCAAGCATTGTTCCCATTTCGAAAGTCGCATTCAACAGGAGAAAGAAAAGTAGTGAATTATTTCCCTTTTTAAAATTTTTTTATTTTCCAGGCACGCATGGCGACACGCTGATGGCCGAGCACGCGGGTGTCGCACGACAGAATCGGTGAGTACGGTATGGGATGCGGTAGCTTGGGAGAAGGTTACGGTAGAATTACGGTAGGATGTACTGGAGAGGTACAGTACCCGGTCTTTGATTATGTTACTTACAGTTTGGGAGAGGGTTACGGTAGAATTACGGTATAGGATGTACCAAAGGGGTACCGTTCACGATCCTTGATTCTATGTCACTCTGACTGTTTTCCCCAAATAACGAGTTTGATTCATGTTTTATGTGACATTCAAAAGCCTCGAAAAGAAAAGTGGCTAGAGGCCAGTGTAAAACAGTGTAAAACGAGATGTTTTTCCTCTGATTTTTTTCTTTTCGTGAATTTTGAACAAAACAATTTTATTGTCTGTTGCTGATGAATGCGGATTTTACTGTTTTTTTTTTTAAATAATTAATAACATATTTATATTAACTCTAACCGCCCGTCTGCAGCTCCGCGTCTACTACCGGCGTGTCGTTTCCGAGTCTCCGCGACCCCGCGACCTCACCGCCCACAGGCCCCGCCCACTACTGCAGCTCATCGTCAGTGCTGAATCCCCTCCTACCCCGACGGCGCCCTCACGACCCTCATCCATCGGCGCCAGTACGCCACTAGGCGCGGGGGCTCCCCCGCGGTACGTTTTTACAGAAGCTCCATGTTATTGTGCGTATAAAATGATTACGAAGTCAATCAGCCGGAGATTTGTCGCTCTTCACCTCAAAGACGGACACGTTGTCTTCACTGTTAGGTTTTGTTTATTGTTGAGTGTAATGGAAAGTACTAATTGCCACATTTTGCTCGCTCGATATTTTCACCCTCTTTTGAAACTTATTTGGTCTCAAATATAAAACAATTACAGAGCGCTTTGTCAACCCCGGAAAAATTAAGTTTTTAAAAATTCCACTGATTCCACTTCCACAAATAATTCCACTGGGATACGGTAGTTCACTGGGATTCAGTAGTTCACTGGGAAAATAATCAAACCCACCATTGCCTTCCTCATCACTGTATAACCCCGTGAATTCCCCTTTCACAACTTCCAAATAACCTCAAAAGGACAACAAAATGACGATTTATTCACAAGTGTTAAAGACCAATAAATAAATAAAAGTGCAATCACCATTGCACCCATAGGTCGAAAAGTATGTTACAAAGTACCATTGTGAGCCAAAATTTCACAAAAATCGAAAAACCTGACCGGATTTTGAAATTCGATAGCCTAGCTATTCAATCTACTTGGCACGCTGCTTTAAATCAGAAAAAATACATTTCAGTAGCATTTATTGATTTTAGTAAAGCATTTGATACGATTCCTATCAATCTATTAATCGAGAAATGCTCTAAATTTGGAGTAAAAGGACGTCTACTTGCATGGCTTGCTTCTTTTCTTAGCAATAGAAGTCAATATGTATCTATCAATCAGTCGGATTTTATCGTCTACTCAGTTAATAGTGGAGTGCCTCAAGGTTCATGTTTAGGTCCACTTATGTTCTCTCTTTACATCAGTGAGATTCCATCGTTACTGCCTTCTAAAGTGTCATGTTGTATGTATGCTGATGACATAAAGTTGTACAGTATAGAGGACCCATCTGCCCTGCAAACTGCACTAAATGTCTTATTCCACTGGTCTCGTTTATGGGGTCTGTCCATGTCGACTACAAAAACAGTAGTAATGCATGTTGGTCCAAATCATCCCAATGCATCTTTCACTCTTGGTTCATCCAACTTACCGCTTGTTTCCACAATAAAAGACTTAGGAGTAACCTATGACAACAGACTTAAATTTGATGAACATATTACTAACATTGCCACTAAGGCAAAATCTCGGTGCGCCTTCATACTTCGATCTTTTATGTCTAAAAACCCTAAAGTATATGCACGACTGTTTACAGTGTACGTTAGACCCATTTTAGAGTTCTGCTCTGAGTTATGGAATCCCCAGTTAAATATAAGAGGGGTTAGAATAAGAAAGTTGGCGAAAACGTACTTGGCAGATTTTTTGCCAATTTTGACTACGTCAGAATTGGCAGAACGAATTTTCTTCATGAAAAATTGGCAGATGTGTGAGAAGCCAGAGAATGCCAAATTAGACACTTTATTATTTGTACATGTTACTTTTGACAAATAAACGACGTGAAAAATTGGTTTATCCAAATTTGCACTGTGAAAATTAGGCAATTGGTGGAACAAAATAATTTCGCCAGAAAAGAACGATGAAAATTTGGCTGATGATGTTACGCCAAAAGTGAGGCAGTCTAAATTGTCAACTCCAATATTGACGTTGTAAAAATTGGCACGAATTTTTTAACCAAAAACGATACGAGAAAATTTGGCAGGATAGGATAACCAGTAGTAATGCCAGAATTGCTCGCATCATTTTTGTCAACCCACTGTGCTGCCAAAAATGATAGGTGAAAAATAGGCAGGATTTAGAAATTATCAGTTGTGCCAAATTTGACAGCAGCGAAATAGTCAACAAGAGTTTCGTCGTAATATGACATAATAGACGCTAGAAAATCTGGCATGCCAAATTTGACACCGTCTTTCTTGACCCAGATTTGACCGCGTCTAATTTGACCCACATTCGACGGTGTCAAATTTGGCATGCCAATTTTGACGACGTCAAATCTGGCATGCCAATTTTGACACCGTCAATCTTGACCCAGATTTGACCGCGTCAAATTTGACCCACATTCGACGCCGTCAAATTTGGCATGTCAATTTTGACGGTGTCAAATTTGTCACATTGAGGGAATTATTACCAATGTACAGATATGAAATGAACAATACAAACGAGAGTGAAAAATGATTCGGGGGGGGGGGATAAAATGAGAGTGGGATGAGTTGTGGGATGATGTTCCTCGTCGTCTAAAGGCTGCTTCCAGTGTGCGACGTCCTCAGAACCTGATTTAAGAAAATATTGTCAGAGTTCATTTTTCGCATTATAATTTGTCTAATCTTTATGATCAATGATAAATTAAATTACAGTTAAGACCATTTGTTTTAAACATAATTTCTAGCGGTGCACAATGAAAAAGGCTTTCATCTCAATTCTGAAGAATAACATTTTGTTTAGAAGCGAAGAGAATTTATGCAGTGTTCAGAACTTGGAATTTGCACGAAATACTGTTCAGAAGTTAAAGTGGAAAATGCTATATTTTGAATGAAAAAATATGGGTTTTAAATATAATACTTGAAAAGAAAAAAATTCGTTCATTTAGAACAACTAAGTACGGTCATATAAGGTATGCTATGAAACGAATATCGTAACCTTTTGATCTTTATAATGATCCTAAGTCGCAAATCAATGAAAAAGCAGCGAAAATTTACGGTAAACATTTAATATTTCAAAGTATCACTAAACATTAATACATGCGTCCGTAACACTGTTTGCGACACAAAAATGAAATCATCAATCATTATATCACGCTTATCTCAAGAAAATCGAGAAGAGTTGGGAATGAAGCAGAAATGGTGAAATGAGTCAGGAACATTTTTGGACATCTCTAGGCATTCCCTACCATCCCCCAAAGTCTCATGTCAGTATGCAATTTTCTTTTTGAGGCTCCCTACACCGGTTCGGTAAGGTGAAGCCCCAACTTTGAGTTCGAATTTCTCGCTTCTGGTGCATTTTGGTGAAAAAGTGTCACAAGAGTGACCCCTGCTCTTTTTTCGAGCTCTATCGATTTAAACCAAACAGAGGACAAGGAAATGCCTGTGAACAGAGCTACTCTTCGGGACAAATAACTCAAAAAATTAGGGAAAGGAGGTGCTCTTCTTCGAATATGCTATTAAGTTTTGCATGCACTTTCTAATAAGGGGTTGGCGAAAAAAAAACGTTATGGTTCATCCCCTTGGAAACTTCCTGATGATTAGAAGTCATTTTCAACCCATTTCTTTTCATTCCTTCACTTAAATTCTTTGTCATTTTTATTACGTTTTTCGACCCATTCACCCTTCACAAACAATGTCCAATATCACCGGCTGCACCTACAGCCGGGATTAAAAGATCATTGCCCTCTTGTCTTTTCAGAGTATTTAATGTGTCTTGAAGAAGGGAATGGATAGTCACGATGGCTTGTTTTTTCGAAGATAAAGGAAATCTTCCTATCAGCTAATCATGCCCTACGATTAGATTGAGTCAGAATTAACTGTGGATTATTTCTGGTTCGAATTTGAACTTTTGCCGTTCTTTTGTGATAACACCTCATGTCTGGCGAAACTGCAAACATACAATACCCCCTCTCTCTGTCACTACCCGAGATATCAGTCAGTCTAGTCCCCGCCAGTTGAGAAATGCCGAATAATTTCCATCCGAATAAACAACATGTTCGGCATGTCCTCATAGGTGGGCACGCTGGGGGAAAGGCTGCGCGCAAACCGGGGAATTGTAAGGCAAGGCTATGCGCATGGCCATTTTTTAGCAGATTAGACTGGAAATTTTCCAATTTTTGCGAGGCAAAGCTATGCGCAAGGCCCCGCAAGGGAAGGAAAGGCTGTGCGCAAAAAGAATTCGTTTTCACGCGCCCACCTATGCATGTCCTACTTTTCCTTTTTCTGTCTGGCCTCAAAGTCCCTGATAGTCGATGGCGCATGGCTGAAGTTTACCATTCGGATGCCCCTTCTGAAAAAAACGGTACAAGATTGGTTCCATCGCTTCAAGCAGAAGAAGAACAATCTGGAAGAAGAGGGATGTCGAGGTCATCATCCAAGCACCTATTTGGACATACTGCAGATTATCATCGAGGCTGACCGGTATATGACCACCAGGGAAGTGGCCTTTACTATTGATATGTCACAGTCCACCATCGTTCGCGGACTTCGCTCAATCGTCAAGGTGCGAAAGATGGACCGATCGGTTACTTACATCCTGACCGAGAAGAAAAAGAAATCACTGTTTGGTGGGGTGTCAAAAGCGTGTACCACTAGGAGAAGCTATCCGACGGAGAGACCATAAACGCCGCCTAATACTGCCGACTCTCAAGCGTAAACTCGAAACTTCACGGGCGGCAGGCGATCGAATTGTCTTCCATAGCATAATATCCCCCCCCCGCCCCCAGATGGCGAAGGCTGTCAAGAAGAAACTGATGACGTTTGGCTGGCGAGTCCTCCCCCCAACCCACGTATACCCCTTTCATGCCCCCCTCCGATTATTGGCTCATCGGGGATATGCATTGAGCCCAGGCGGAGAAGCACTTCAAGACTCGAGTTGTGACTGCCTTCCTACGTCGCCTCCAAGCCGGCTGCGTGGTTCGAGGAGGGAATCAAGCCGCTGTCCAAACTTTGGCAGAAGACCATCGACAATGATTATGGCTTAGGACTCATTGAATGACAAAAAAATTTAAAGTCAAAGTTGAAGTTCAAAATTTCCAAGGGGATGAACCATACGACCGCGTTAACGTTTTTTTCGCAAATACCTCATTAGAATGCGCATGCAAAACTTAACAACATACTGGAAGAAGAGCACCTCATTTTCCTCATTTTTTGAGTTATTTTCCCCGAGGAGTACCTCTGTCATACGTGGGCGTGCATTGCCGCTGGAAATGAAAATCGGGGGGTCGGACGCAAAAATCGGGGGGGGGGGGGGGGGTCGGAAGCAAAAATTGGAGCATTTATACGTCATTTTGAGTGTTTTTTTTTTCGGAAAATCGGGGGTGTATTGCCGCTAGCGGCAGTGGTACCCACGTTTGACCTCTGTTCACAGGTATTTTCATGACCTTTGTTTGGTTTAGATCGATAGAGCTGGAAAAAGGTGCGGTTGTCACTCTTTTGCCACTTTTCCGCTAAAACGCACCAGAAGCGAGAAATTCGAGCTCAAAGTTGGGAATTCACTTTAGCGACCCAAAATGAAAATTGCATACTGACATGAGACTTGGGGGCTGGTAGAACATGCCTAGAGATGTCCAAAAATGGTCCTAGCACATTTAACCATTTTCGCTCTATTCCCATGAATTATAAATTTAGCTCGATTTTCTCGTGAAAAGCATGATTTAATGTGCATGCAACTAGTACATTTTTTGTACATACTTTTATCAAAACTAAAACCTCACTACAATTTGCTTAAAGTCATGGAAAATGAGCATTTTCACGCGAACACTTGAAAAACCTTTTCCGGATTTTCGTGAATTTTGAAATTTCCGAACACTGCATCAAAAATCAAATAACAAAGGGAATCCTGTTCAGCGTACCTCATGAAGAGACGCGAGCAGCGCTGGGATGTTGCAATCCTTGCCCTCTGTCATGTCGCTGATCTACAATCAATCAATCGATATTACTCACCAAAGCATCATAACCATAAAGCTTAAAATTCAATCTTTCAATAACAACCAGTATCCCATCTATGACATTACCGTATTTCAATTAATCAATACTACCATATAATCTACCATATTCTAGTTAATCATTACCCCCTACTGTGCCCTAATCAATCATCTACCTTAACCTATGTAACGTTACATCCGTGGTGTATGAAAACTTTTGTAATTCTATAATATTAGGTTGGTGCAGAAGTCATTGCCATTTTTTGATTGGCACCAGGGCTGGGACAAAAAATTATTTCGACCAAAAAATTTTTTGTTTGGGTTCAACAAAAAAAATTTCTCACCAAACAAAAAAAAACCAAA
Organism: Parapristionchus giblindavisi; assembly: GCA_943737045.1. NCBI lineage: Eukaryota > Metazoa > Nematoda > Chromadorea > Rhabditida > Diplogasteridae > Parapristionchus > Parapristionchus giblindavisi. The sequence continues at coordinate 133,651 of CALSFV010000441.1, forward strand.
AAAAACCAAAAAAAAAAATAAAATAATTAATTTTTCCCACTGTTCCGAGAAAATTTTAACATTATCTCGTGTTGCTCTTCCTTTAAATATCAACCATTCTTCATTCAGAGTCAAAATTCTTAAAATCAACAACTAAAACAAACATAGAAGATAAATTCGTTTTCGATTTGTTATCGGCAGCATTTTATTGAATAGTTAAAGTTGGGGAATCAGGAAATTGAGGGTGCGCCATACATTTTCGGCACCATCACCGTTTTATTTTTATATAGTGGGTCGATTTCGTTATTTTTCATTTGAATTGTAATTTTTAGCTTAAAAATGGACCCTTATATAGTGGGTAGATGATAAAAAGAGCCGTATAGAGTGGGTCGATCCTTACCTTGTGAGGGTATGAAAATGTATGGGGTGCGCTATTATCATGAAGAACGTGGGACCACTTATGTGGCATTCTGTATTCTCTAATAGATTCGAAAGGCCAAAAGCGTAGCCCGTGTAGCAGTGGTTAGTAATCAGCGCTTGCAACCGCACCACGCCGGTTTGGATTCCCGTTACCGATTTTCTCTAAATTCAGTTTTCAAATTCGAAAGGCCGCATTGTCTCTGGCATTTCCTTGGCGCAACAACGAACTTTCATGTCGGATTACGGTATTCCGGGGCATCCATAATTTGATATAATATTGGTTTTGTATTCAGGTAGATGTCATTTATAGCCCTGCCTGACAAGTATGGTCACTCAAGAAAAAAATCCCCTTCTTTAACACTATTCCGTAATATTACACTCACCAATATTGTCTTACGGTGAAAGATGAACAACAAAACTGATCATAAACTAACTTTTCAAGCAAATTTGTGTAAATTTTCTTTATCCGATTTTTTTTGTTATTTTTTGTTTTTTGCAGAAAAACCAAACAAAAAAAATACCAAACAAAAAATTCTCAAAAACCCAAAAAAAACCAAAAAACAAAAAAAAAATACCAAACAAAAAATCCAAGCCCTGATTGGCACATATCTCGTGACCGGAGTGTTTACTAACTTTGCGGTGACAGGTGGTCAACAACAATTGCCACCCTTCAGAATTTATAGCGTTCAGGAATTCAGTTACCTTCCCTCCTTAAGTTTGTCCCATATGGCGAAAAGTATGTTACAAAGTATCAAGTCTGAGCAGATTTTGAGCCAAAAAAATTCACAAAAATAGAAAAACCTGACCGGATTTTGAGCCAAAATTTCACAAAAATTGAAAAACAGGAGCGGATTTTGAGCCAAATTTGCCAAAAATTGAAAAACCTGACCCGATTTTGTAAACCGATAACCTAGCTATTCGACCTATGGATTGTCCTAATAATAGTCCATCAGCGTCATGTTCAACTTTACTTCTCATTTTATCACACCACTAATCGCGATGTGGAACGCCAGTTGGCCAATGGCCCGCGGATCATTGTGATTTTATTTTTCTGGAAAACAGTTTTCCATGAAAATGTATTCCCAGTAAATGATCGTTTTCCAGGAAACCGGTTTTTACGTATGCATGGAGCAAAGCAAACATTCTCAAGGAAAACGATCAAATGGACAATTACCATTAGACTATGGGTGTTAGTTGAAGGAGTTGGTATAACAAGGGAAGTATGGTGCGCCGGTCCCGGACTTCGGAATGGGAAATATACCATTCGATAGATCTCCAAAATACAAGACTCCCATATTAAGGATTTTGGCAACGTACCCCAGGGGGCCGAGTAATTTGCATATTTCTGGCTGTCTTTTTTTCGCCCTACAATAAGCTCCAGTTTCTGTGAGATCGAGAACAAGCAGTAGTGGCCCGATGGATAAGAGGATTGTATATATATCTTTTGCTCGCAAGTTCGATTCCCACACAAGTTCAACTTCTTTTGCTATTTTTCCATGTATGAAAATCTTACAAAAATCATTTTAAAAATCTATATGAACATGACTATGACAATTACAATTTATAATGTAATGGTGATTATAATGATTGTGACTATAATGATGAGTATAATTATAGTTATATTGATTATATTGATATGATTATAATTTATGATAGTTTAAAATGAAAATCGAATTCATTATTTTCAATTGTTGTTTTTTGTAACATTTTTTCCGCTATGTGGAGTGGACTGGCGGTCGTTAAAGATAGAGGCCTGCTAATATTTTCATTAATACATTATGAAAGCGATTCATTCTTGATCATAGCGCTCCCAACGCTCGGTTTACAGTAATTAGGGTAATTACGATTATCTTTTCTTGGACCAACGGTAAAAATCAATTATCTCAATTCGAGTCCTCGGTATGGTATCATATAAAACAAGCATCCTTGTGATGTTTTATTCAGCGCTGGATTCGGGTACATATTTTGATGACATACTTGAAGGAGTATGTTTTAAGATCAGGTGTGCCTTGAATAACAGATTGCAAATTTACCTTTACTTTTCCAGTGCGTTAGGAGCGCCATTATCAAGAATGAATCGCTTTCATAATATATTCACGAACATATTCGCAGACCTCCATCTTTAACGACCGTCAGTCCTCTCCAAGAACGGGAAAATGTTACAAAAAACAACAATTGAAAATAATGAATTCGATTTTCATCAAACTATCATAAATTATAATCATAATCATTATTAAAAATATTGTTGATTGATTTTTAAAATGATTTTTGTAAGATTTTCATACATGGAAAAATAGCAAAAGAAGTTGAACTTGTGTGGGAATCGAACTTGCGAGCAAAAGATATATATACAATCCTCTTATCCATCCGGCCACTACTGCTTGTTCTCGATCTCACAGAAACTGGAGCTTATTGTAGGGCGAAAAAAAGACAGTCAGAAATATGCAAATTACTCGGCCCCCAGGGGTACTTTGCCAAAATCCTTAACATGGGAGTCTTGTATTTTGGAGACCTATCGAATGGTATATGTCCCATTCCGAAGTCCGGGACCGGCGCACCATACTTCCCTTGTAAGGCGCGGGATAAGGTTTGATCGGATCTGCATATGGCGAATTGCATATAGCAAGCCGAATTATCCGTATGATATGTAAAATTGATAGGCAAAATTTCTATTCAATCAAATTTAGGCAAAACATCGTATGATGTGATAGATTTTTCGCTGTGAGACGCAAATTTAAATTGGCCGGAATTCAAAACTGATTTTTTTTCAAGGGGGGCAGCGGTTCATTGGAGGGAAATCCCTGCATTTAACTTTGGCTTGCAGCCTCCCGCACTACGAAAAATCGATAAAGCTGATTTGCAGGGGGATTCGAACCCTCGAGGTTCGATCCCTACACAAAAGTTCTGGGGGGGGGGACAATTCGGCAACGGATCATAAAACGGTTGGAAGAGGGCTATGGCAACACAAGTTGTACCATTGTTATCAGTAGAAGTGTACGGTATTGGAGTACCGTAACCGTCAGGAATTGCGAACTGATTTTTTTCATTCGATGCATGACCCGGAGTTCATGGTCGAAATTGAACTAAGTCGAAAAATTCATGATGGCCCGAGATGAAATACTAGTTACCATTATATCAACAGTGAGCCAACTTTTATCTTTCTGGATACCGTAACCAGAACAACCTTAATCTTGCTACCGTACCCTTTAATATTGTAGCGAAATTCACGACAAACCCCGGTGCGATTACGGTAGTTCGGGTTACGGTATCCAGAAAGATAAAAGTTGGCTCACTGTTGGCATAATGGCAACTAGTATTTGATCTCGGGCCATCGTGATTTTTCGACTTCGGTCAATTTCAACCCCCTGGTAATGAACGGTCATGGGTTAAATGAAAAAAAAATCAAGTTCGCGATTCCTGACGGTTATGGTAGCCCAATACCGTGCACACCTACTGATAACAATAGTACAACTTTTTTGCGATGGGCCATCACCCAACCGTTTTATGAGCCGTTGCTGAAATGGGCGCTGTCGAATTGTCCACCCTAGAGATCCGCAAACGTGCGATCGTTCAGAAATGATTTCTCACTAATTAATGAATAAAATATCGTGCACACGGTATTAATATGATAATTAAAAACTTATTCGTGCAAAGGCGCGCAGTCGACTCATTTGATTTATTTTCATTCATTGAACTGGTGGATATCTCTCATGCCTTGAAAGTGTTTAGCGTTTTTAGTCATTTCTCCACCCGATCTAGCTAACATTTGTAGATTATTCTTCTAACAAGGGCAGTCTGTTTTTTGGGGTGGGACATATACCATTCGATAAGTATCCGAAAAAGAAGACTTTTCATGTTGACCATTTTGGCAAAATACCCCTGGGAGCATAGTGATTTTCGTATTTCTACGGATTTTAACCTACAATGAAACCCAGTCTCTGTGAGATAGCTTGTGCGGGAATCGAACTTGCAAGAAAAATATATCTTATCAGTAAAAAAATTCATGTTCACCATCACCCCAAAAAAGTGATGCTATGTATCTTGTGGTCCGTGAATGACCAGATCCACTGGGAGCTCCTACCTCGTATGCATGAACGTCGACAAACGTGACGTCACAACCGTAGGAGGAGGCCGTTTGCCAAAGATCCTCCCCCCATGCTTGTGACGTCACATATGTCGACAAACCGTTTGTCGACGTTCATGTATACGGCCTCTGAGTTCACGATATTCTGTTGACCTCAGGATACTTCCCGTATGTCTACAAGCCACATTACCACAAATTAGTTCAGTAAAAATGTTATCACCCACTAGCCACACAACATGCCTACAGAAATACAAATCCTTTCAACGGAGAAGATCTAAAGTAGCGCGCCGGATAACTATCCAACGAACGGTCATTTTACGGCCGCAATTTGTGCGTCCGCCGGATACAGACACGTGACGAGGGCAAAAGAGTGGAAAGAGCAAAACAGCAAAATAGCTATAAATAGTACGCGTATATGAAAAACTTGGCAGTTGTAAGCGATTAGAGAATTTGGCAAAATGCCAGATACTCTAGCTCTCTAACCCACAAAGACTGAGCACTCTGCTTCTCTGACTGCTCTGCCATTTCATCTAATCGCGATTATAATCACTGTTTTTGCATATTTTACTTGTTTATCGTTTCATGGCATTTATTTTTGCACTTTTAAAACTACTTTCTCTGTATTATCAGACTCAACCATTTCAGAAGGTCAAATTATGACTACCGGTAGATCTACCTATGCTTATTTAACTTCAAACGAAGGTCTTTCCGTTGTCCCAAGTCAATTTTGGTAAGCGCTACCTTTCTGTATTCACACCCTTCTGCGAAAGTCGACAAGATAATTGTAAATGGGGTGCGAACGTTATATAGGTCTCTAACAGTCCTGAATGTTGTTGACACTAGCCATCAGGTCCCCTATCTACTTTTCGGAATTTGTCATTTAATATCCTTCCCATAGCTCCCTTCTCTTTCGTAATATCTTCTAATTCCAGAGTCTTCTTCTCGGATTAATTATCGATTGCTCATCTACATTCGTCATGTGCGTTATCTCTTCCACTACCGATTTCACGTCTTTGGGGACTTAAGAAATGGCAGCCGATGGCTTGCTGTCTTTGGGGACTTAAGAAATGGCAGCCGATGGCTTGCTGGATTCACATAGGGCTCCGTCTTCATAATCAACAGGATCATTGTTTCTCGAAGTCATACCAGTAAGTTTTTCTCTGATTTTCTTTTCTTTTCACAGCTTTTGAACTATTATTATTGAATCATGTTTTTTTTCCGGCAAAATTTGAGAAAGTAGCAACGGCTCAATATCGATCTGCTATCTATAGTATCCAATATGTGAAACTGATAAGATTGATTTATTGAATCTTTACTACTGTCGGTATTTTTCATTGTATTGCTGTTTCGCCGTCTGTGTTTATAGAAGTGGTTAATTTGACCAAGACTAACATGCACAACTTGCAGCAGTCTCATCATTGGGAACATCTCCTGGCAGCATCTTGCCGCTCAATCAACAGCAGCAGAAGGTACGGTATATTACTATGCTATTGACTGATTTCGATTTTTCGGCCAATTTTATTGATTAATTTTTATTTTCACAAAATTTGCAAATTAGGGCTAACTACTCGTGATCCGCCTTTTGACGACATCAATCCACCGTATGTGGACCATAAGAAGGTACGGTATTTGAGAGGGGTAATGTATTATATTTCGAATGTATTATATTTCGAGGCAAGGCTACTTTAGATCTTCTCCGTTGAAAGGATTTGTATTTCTGTAGGCATGTTGTGTGGCTAGTGGGTGATAACATTTTTACTGAACTAATTTGTGGTAATGTGGCTTGTAGACATACGGGAAGTATCCTGAGGTCAACAGAATATCGTGAACTCAGAGGCCGTATACATGAACGTCGACAAACGGTTTGTCGACATATGTGACGTCACAAGCATGGGGGGAGGATCTTTGGCAAACGGCCTCCTCCTACGGTTGTGACGTCACGTTTGTCGACGTTCATGCATACGAGGTAGGAGCTCCCAGTGGATCTGGTCATTCACGGACCACAAGATACATAGCATCACTTTTTTGGGGTGATGGTGAACATGAATTTTTTTACTGATAAGATATATTTTTCTTGCAAGTTCGATTCCCGCACAAGCTATCTCACAGAGACTGGGTTTCATTGTAGGCCAAAATCCGTAGAAATACGAAAATAACTCTGCTCCCAGGGGTATTTTGCCAAAATGGTCAACATGAAAAGTCTTCTTTTTCGGATACTTATCGAATGGTATATGTCCCATCCCAAAAAACAGACTGCCCTTGTTAGAAGAATAATCTACAAATGTTAGCTAGATCGGGTGGAGAAATGACTAAAAACGCTAAACACTTTCAAGGCATGAGAGATATCCACCAGTTCAATGAATGAAAATAAATCAAATGAGTCGACTGCGCGCCTTTGCACGAATAAGTTTTTAATTATCATATTAATACCGTGTGCACGATATTTTATTCATTAATTAGTGAGAAATCATTTCTGAACGATCGCACGTTTGCGGATCTCTAGGGTGGACAATTCGACAGCGCCCATTTCAGCAACGGCTCATAAAACGGTTGGGTGATGGCCCATCGCAAAAAAGTTGTACTATTGTTATCAGTAGGTGTGCACGGTATTGGGCTACCATAACCGTCAGGAATCGCGAACTTGATTTTTTTTTCATTTAACCCATGACCGTTCATTACCAGGGGGTTGAAATTGACCGAAGTCGAAAAATCACGATGGCCCGAGATCAAATACTAGTTGCCATTATGCCAACAGTGAGCCAACTTTTATCTTTCTGGATACCGTAACCCGAACTACCGTAATCGCACCGGGGTTTGTCGTGAATTTCGCTACAATATTAAAGGGTACGGTAGCAAGATTAAGGTTGTTCTGGTTACGGTATCCAGAAAGATAAAAGTTGGCTCACTGTTGATATAATGGTAACTAGTATTTCATCTCGGGCCATCATGAATTTTTCGACTTAGTTCAATTTCGACCATGAACTCCGGGTCATGCATCGAATGAAAAAAATCAGTTCGCAATTCCTGACGGTTACGGTACTCCAATACCGTACACTTCT